>OMLC01035704.1:0-15299 GCA_900302585.1 Regalecus glesne
ACAATGTATGTAAAGGTCATGAGGGTTACGCATATTTAGACATCAGTTATATTTAGCAGGTATTGTAAATATAGTCTAAAATTGTGAATTTTGATGGCTAATCATAACCCTTGCCTGGAATTGATGACCATCATAAAGCATTATTGCTAAGTTCCTAAATGGGGCTTGTCATTCTAATATGTGTATTTTCCATATTCATGACCATATTCAAAATTCACAATTCATGACAATGTTCCTTGAATGCTTTATAGAAACGAGTCGTTTGCCATTTTACCAACAGCACACTAGTAACGAGAGCAGAATAATATTAATGCTGATGGCCCACCAGAGCTTGGCTGGCCGCAGTAGAGGGGGTGATGGTGACAGCACTGTACTGAAAAGGGGATAGGCACTCCTTGTCCTTCCTATGACGCCCTCCTTGTTTACCGCGATGGAGCTGCTGCCGGAGCTTGGCAATCTGCTGCAAGAGAAGAGAATGGAGAGAAGGGTGGGGTGGAGGAAAATAAAGTGAGATGAAATTCAGTGGGGTACGCCAACCTTGACCTTGGTGTGTGTGGCATTTTGTACTCTAATATATAGCACTAGACTAAATCAGTGGCTCTCAATCCAGTGTCTGGGTACCACCACTACTGCTATCTTTGCATTCTACAAAAGTAACTTAATTCACCTGCTATGTCAGCCATCTAACCAGGCAACTTTTAGACCTGACAAAAAAGGTGGATGTCATAATCTAGCTGGCAGAGTAGAAAACCAACAGTACTGGCGGCGGTATCTGTAGACTAGTTTGAGAACCAGGAGACTGAATTGTTTGATGATTAAATTTACACCAGAGACGCCCGTTTTACGTATCACGATTAGTCCCCACATTGTGGAGGTAGACACGGACTTAAATGACACTTGAGGATTAAGGCTGGAAATTTATACTGAATGTTAATATAAAACAGCCACTAGGTGACACTGTTTTCTGAGATGGCAGAAAATCCTCCTGGACAGTGAGGCAATGAAGGCATGATTGTACACCTCCTGTGGATTATCTAGAGAGCCTAAGCAGAGGAGAAAGAACAAATTTCAAGTATCCGATCTGAAATATATACAAAACGATTAAATAAATCTCCTTTAGGGGCAGCATTGCTCAGTGGGTAAAGTGGTCATCTGGCGATTGGAAGGTTGCAGGTTCCATCCTGCCACCTACAGAGATGCATATCAAAGTGTCCTAAGAAAGACACTGTTCCCCTAACTGTGGTACCCTGTGATGGACTGGTGACCTCTCCAGGGTGTTTCCCAGGCTTTCACCCAATGAGCACAGAAATAGGCTCCGGTTACTCTGGGACCTGGCTTCGGAAAGCAATTGACAATGTAAGGATGGATGAATGTCCTTTATAAGGTCAACGCCTATTGATGAACATTTAGAGTGTAAATATGTCAGATTTAGCCACTAGACTAATTTTCATTTGTTGTCCTTAGCAGTTAGGGGTTCAGTGTCTCACTCAAGGACAAAGACACTTCAACACGCTCCCTGGAGGAAATGGAGATCAAACCACCAATTTTCTGATTACCAGACGACCGCCCTTCCCTTGAGCTACGCTGCTCTCAAAGAAAGTAGTAAAGAAATACATTTAAAGTAAAACACGGCATTCTGCCCCCAATGTGTGTGTCTGCACAAATCGACAGATAGCCAACAGGCTTCAGGAGAAAGTCAGAGGCCGGAGTAAAGTTGAATGTTCTTTACTGTTGTCGTCATTCTCATGAAGGATTTTTGTAAAACTGAACCAATACGGAAATATATCACCAATCACTGGATGCTATTTAAATCACATCACATGTCCACAGGCACAAAACGATGTGAATGATAGCTACAAAGTTATAATATATGAATACCCCACTCAAGTGATATGTAAATAGCTGTGCATAACTTGTAAATATACTGTGAACAATGTGTATATTAAGTTCACCAGCTTAATACCACGGATAAAAAAAGGTACTGCCATACTTGCAGCAAGAAAGCTATCACATCTATTCCAATATGAAATACCATAGCTACTAAAAGTTAGTTCAACATTGGCAGCACTCACATGCAAATAAACCAAATATCTCAATATAAAATGTACATGATATGTTACATGATATTTTCTTACTGATATAATTAACACTAGATGTTAATAAAACTTACAAGCAGTTCTTTCCGAGGAACAAACAGAAGAAGGAAAGGAAGGATAAGGTAGCTGGAGCTGCAAGCTGACCGCATGTATAGTGTAATAACTAAAACGTTTCTTGCTGGAAATCTGAGCTATGACCTGGCTGTGGTATGAGACTAAAACAACCAATGAAAAAACAATAGCAGGCAGTAAGCAAGAGATAATTAATAACCTCCAATCATCCAGTAGGGGGGAGAAAATACTAGAAATAGATGTAAAGTTCTTACAGCACATGACACATGGGAAGACATTCTGAAAAGGCACATAAAAATAGTGCCATTTAAGATGGATAGTGGTGCATATAGTTTGGACATTTGATTGAGAAAAGTGAGCATGAGCAGTGAGATAAGTCTGTGTACGTGCTGCATGTAGCTCTACTTTAGATAAAGAGCTTATTCCATTTCTCCACTGTACTCCATTAACTCAGAACATGTCCAGACAAGCCTACACGTCTCCACATATGCTCCTTCAACTGTGCATCATTCAGGCCCAGCCTGCTCTTATATCAGTCCCCTTTTTCCCATGTTGCTTTACCATAGCAACACAACAGCAGGCCAAACAAAAACATGGCTTCATATAGAGAGAGCACTTACCAAAGGCTGTCTAAAGCAGCTGATATACGATCTCCCTTCTTGGGCTAAGAGACCTGTTACACACTGCAAACCTAGCTGCTTTTGTTTCCCTCTCTAAGCCTTTAGTGGGCCAAGTCAAAAAGGATCACTTCTCAGGTCTTCTACAAGAGCAGTTAATGAGATGCATTGTGAGAATGTGAGATTACTTTATAGGTGACGGATAATATGGGCATCCACAGTGCCGAAGCATATGTTGCTTTCTACGGCAGTACCATCCATTGGTCAACAAACAGCCACTTTAGCACACAAGCGCTAGTAAGTGAGTTTTGTCACTTCATTGAAAGTGGCGGAAATTAAAATTTCCTTTGTGATATGAACAAAATAAAAAAAGCAGCCTCACAACTTATTAAATCAGTGAATGAACATTTGCAATAATGTGATAACATGTTTTTTTGGTACACGGTGCAAATTTGTATTCTGGGTGTGTGCGTTCAATGAAGAGGGTCAAATTCTGAGGAGCATGTGTGCAACTGGAGATTTAAGGTGTTTCCCTCAGCCTGATACTTACATCACATTTGGAAGTGACTTTTACAGAGCACCAAAAAACGCAAGTTGTAGCCAGCATTTAGCAAACTTAAGCCTTGAATTCAGTGAGTACTTCCCCAAAACGGAGAATGCATTATCTACCCTTGACTGGGTGTGCAATCTGTTTGTAGCTGGTCTCATATTACAATTTTTTGGATCCCATGCTCACACAGTTCTGGTGCACAGTACAATAAGAATTTCCCATAATGGCCAAATACATGCTGAATGAACTGCGGCCATTTGCATCAACACATTTCTGTGAGGTGTCATTTACAGCGATGACCCGAATATAAAAAATGAGTGCAGGAACACTCTCTGTAGAAAAAAACCTCGTCACCGCTGTCACCAAAACAAACGCCCCCCCCCAAGTTTCACACTGATAGTAAGAGGTATTTCTTTATTTCGGAATTGTTACTTCTTTATGTAACAAAAAGTATGTTTTTTTCTTTTACAATACACAATTTTCTCTCAATAAAAATATTGACTCAAGTGATATGTTCAATGTCATACTTATGAGGTGGTGCTTCAGCTGAATATTATGTGACTGGTGGTACGGTGACCAAAAGAGGTGGAGAACCACTGCTGTAGCACACATTACCAAGGAGTTAGCAGGACTCTGGCTCACCATTAATGTTCCTTCTGCTGCAGAAGGAGATGGAGAAAAACCAGCCAGAGGGCCTGATCACCCATAAATTTCAGTGGGTTATTGTAGGTTATTGAGGGGAAATGGATAGTTATGAGGGAGATAGCGTTATCTGCCGCCTCCCTGCTACTGCTGAACACTAGCAGGGTGGAGCTGAGAGGAGCAGATAAGGCTGTGTTACGCTGGCTTCTGCGAATGTGTGTGTGTGTGTGTGTTCATGTGTGTGTAAACCATCCAAAACTAGAGCCATGTTCTCCAAGCCTGAGGATAAAACACTCAGTTTGAGCAGGTGAAGGAGGATGCCAATGGTACAGCATGTGGCAGTAGTTTAGCCATAATTACAACAATTTAAAGGGACAACACAGCTGTACCAGTGACTTTTAGGTGTGTGTGTGTGTGTGTGTTTGTGTGCTGTACCTCTTTGAGCTGATCAGCGCTGCCCCAGGACACCGAGCGCTGATCAGTGCTCCTGTTTTCAGGTGTTTGGTCAATCCAACATCTAGGAGTCTGTGGAACACAGCAGAGCGAAAGTGAAAGATGCCGTCATGGTGAAATGCACAGAGGCTCAGCAGAGGGACATACTTGCAAATACATACACACGCACACACATACACAAACTCTAGACATCAGAGGCCTTGCTCATCTTCATGAGCCACAGGTCAAACAGCTATTTTTTATGTCTTCACGGCAATTCAATTACTAGAGAGCCATCTCCCTCCATGCCTTCTTTTACCTTCTCCCTCTCCCTTTGACATGATGAGAGATGAAGCAAACTCCCGCCAGCAGAACAGAGCTACGGAGACACTCCTCGTATCTCTGCCAGCTGAGCTACCCTGGTGTTTGACCTGGCCTTGCGCTTACTCAAGTCCCTTTACTTCAAACTAAAAAGAGATTCCTCACTAAGCTTATCAGTGTTCAGGCAGGGTAACATCCTTTTGTCCTGGTGCCCGGGGCAACCATGTGAACTGGGTACAGTGTGACACTATTAAGTGCTTTGATGCTGATGCCCCGGTTCTGCCTTGTTGAGCAATGACACTGAGGCTCTCCAGTAGACTGCGAGTCTCCGTCCCACTGTGGGAGCGGGGCTGAAACTCCACGTCTGAGTCACGGCAGTGGCAAGGTGATTCATATAGAGTCCGAGATGCAAAAAAAAAAGCAGCTGCCCCATGGTACCCAATACTGCTGGATCCAAAGATTAGATGGCAAAGGATTGACAGCACTGTGGCCACACAGCAGGACTCTGTCCGAAGGCCTGGCTGTAGGACCATAGCAACAATCTAGCCAAGCATAGATTGAATTACCGTGTGTGCTCTTAGTGGCACTGTGGCTCAGTGGTTAGCACGGTTTCCTCACAGCAAAAGAAAGGTCCTAGGCTCCAATCCTAGGCTCTCCCCAGTCCTTTCTGTATGGAGCTAATATGTTTTCCCTGTGTATCCGTAGGTTTTCCCCGGGGGTGCTCTGGTTTCCTCCCACCATCAAAGACATGCATGTTGGGGGTAATACTCCTGCCATTCCCCCTGACAAAGCCAATAGGACAAAAAATGACTGGAGTTTGTCCCTGGGCGCTGCACCACAGCTGCCCACTATTCCTTTACAAGATGGGTAACATGGAAAAAGAGAAACGTCATTTTAATGGAACAACCGTACAATGATAAAGTCAAGTGGTTTTCTTCTTCTTCTGATAAAGGCTATTAGTATGGCCCATGCCTTCTGCTGGGCAGAAACCAAAAAAGATAGAAAATACACACTGGATGGATTGCTGAAATGCAGAGCTACCGGTTTTTGCTAAGAGGGGTTGTAAAAGGTTGCCATATTTTCTGGTAAAACATCACATTTCCAAGATTGTCCTTTTGTGAATAGCTCAACGCCATGCCAGGACGAACACTGCTTGGAATACAGCTTTTTTGTGTCACAAAGAGAGGGGCGGCATAGGTGATGAGGAAGGGCAGTCGTCTAGTAATCAGAAAATTGGTGATTCACCCCCCGGTTCCTTCAGTAAGCGTGTCGATGTGTCCTTGAGCAGGACACTGAGCCCCTGATCACTCAAGCTGTTTAATGAAATGGCGACCTGTCCAGTGCGTTTTCCCGCCTTCCACCCGATGAGCTGCGACAGGCTCCAGCATGACTCGGTGACTTGATTTAAGATTAGACATTGGCGATGTATGATGCTCACTAAGAGTTTAAAAGAGCCATTCCTCTTGTCCTCTTGTATAAGAGAGAACAATTTTAATGTTAAATATATAATGCCGTACATTATGTCATACAAACAAACCAAACCTCTCCTTGCTCTGGCTTATGTGTGACTGGACACGAACTTTCCCATGGTTCACCTGCCAACCATGCCTTCCGTCAATTTAAAAAAAATCATGTGGGCGAGTTAAATTATTTTGTGGTATAATATCAATACATAAATTAAACCTTAAATATTCATTAAATATAGAAGGGCAACTGATCTGCACTTCTTCCGAAGATCCTTCAACACTTCAAGAACTTTATTGTACTGTAAGCACAATGAAATCGCAATCGTGTCACCCTCAAATGGAGCATACAGAGAAGAAATAAATATAGAATATCAACAATGAAAAAGTAGAGTCTGAGCAATAAATGCAAAATGTAAGCCATGTAAGTACAGTTACCGATAAAACGCAATACAATCTATCAGCAAAAATGCAGCAAGGACAGATGGGAGTTACTTAAGATGACATGTGAATAAATATTGCAAGTATCGCACGTAACCACCGGTGGCAGTATATCAGTCTCGCCAGACTGAGTTTATTACCGCCACATCTTTTGAAAAGAAGCTGTTTTCCGTTTTTTTTTGTTTTTTTTTGCGTGTGCAGATGATCTGAAGCATCTGTGTACCTGATTGGGAGGAGCTGAAGCAGATGGAGTCCAGGGTGTGTCAAGTCTTTTACAATGTTTTCAGCTCTCCTCACACATCCAATAGTGTAAGATTGTTCTAGTGATGGCAGCTCAATGCCAACAGTGTTCTGTACTGTTTTCACAGCACCCCGGAGGGCTTTCTTTTCAGACTTCGATGCAGCTATTGTACCAGCTTGTTATGCAGCGTGTTAGGATACTCTCTGTGGTGCAACTATCAAAAGCTATCGAGCAGCTTTTGGGGGAGGTTGGCTCTCCTTAGCCTCCTCAGAAAATAATGGCGTTGTTGAGCTTTATCCACTGCTGCTGAGGTTTTGTAGGTCCGACAAAAAGGCCCTTTGAGATAATGACTCCCAGGAATTTGAAGCCCAGGAATCTCTCCACAGCCTCTGTGTTGATATGGACAGGACTGGTTGTTGAAATGGTTTGACATGGACATGTTGTTGTTAGCACACCACGTTGTCAAGGTTTCGAGCCTCTTCACTGTGTGGGACATAATCATTGTCTGATATGAGCTTGATGACTGTCATATCGAATACGGCAAACAGTTTTCGAGTTATCGATGTGCTGACAGTCGTGTGAGCAGTGCATAAAGGAGAGTGCTAAGTACTCAGCCTTGGGGGATGCCGGAGCACAGGATGACGGTGGGATGTTTGCTTCCCCAGTTATGTGGAATTTGCTGATTAGAGTGTTCGGTATGATGGAGCTGTAATCAACAAAGAGCATCTTGACATAGGTGTTGGATCTTTCCTGGTGAGAGAGGGCTGTGTTGAGAGCCACACAGACGGCGTCCTCAGTTGATATGTTTACCCGCTAGGCAAACTGATGTTGGTCTTGGTCAGCAGGGAAAGTTTTTTTGATGTAGGTGAGTACCAGTTGTTCAAAGCATTTTGAAATGACAGGGGTAAGAACGACTGGCTGATAGTCAGTTGGAAAGGTTACCAGAGATTTTTTTTTCAGGAATGGCACAACAGCACTGGATTCGAGGAGACCAGGGACTATGCAGAAAGAGAGAGGCTGAAAATGTGCATGAATACCTCTGTGAGGTGGTCAGCACAGCCCTGGGGTACACGCCCTTGTACACCATCCGGTCCCAATGCTCTCCGTGTGCTGATGCAGTGGAGGATCAGCTGCAGCGTGGGAATGTGTAAAACAAGGCTCTGTGGGTCTCCCGAAAGTTTAAAACCAACTGGGGGTGGATTATTGTCTTTGTGAAAATGAGCAAAGAGGTTGGTAAGCTCCACTACTAGGTATGCAGTATTGTTAGTGTATGCTGTGTTATTTTTCCTTTTGTAATGTGTAACGGTCTGGATCCCCTCTCACATCCTCTGTGGGTCGGGGTTGCTTTTGATGTCCTCCTCTATTTGTAATTTATAGCTGTGTTTTGCAGATTCACTTCTGGATAAACGAAAGCCGTTAGGTGGTTTCCTCCCGTCACCTTCAAGATAACAGCTGTATCAAGTCTCAAAATGATTTCTGATTGACGTTTCTTAATGTGACAATGAAAATAGTGTTATGTGTTTGAGACCATCTTTGAAGCAGGACCATTGTGACCTGGCAGGCTTAGTATGGAGGATTAGCCCACAGCTTACACAACAGTCCAACTGATGCCTTTTACAGTAGGAAAAAACAGTGTGGGTAACTGGAAGAGGAGGCTAGTCCAATAGAAGCAGAGAAATTGAGGTGGCAGTGGCATAGATGTGTATGCAGCCGGTCAAGTGGGAGCCATGTGGATCCTCTATCCTCATCCTCAATAGCCTGGTTAATAATACACTGAAAACTGAGAACAAAGGGGTCAACTCTCTTTCAAACCTCATGTATGCGTAGGTGGCAAATGTCACACAACTGGGAGGAAATGGTATACATAGATCTGTCTGTGAGGCCAACCTGAGATGGCCACTGTGAGAGGTCCAGGGAGGAAAAGAACTACTGAGGGCACAGGCACATAATAAAGTGGGGTAAGACACATATCCTCACTTCTATTGAGAAGATACAGTTGAGAAATGTTGCCCATCTATACAAATATCAAAGTTGGAGAAGTTAGATTTGGGCCAAAATTAAATGTGTTTTCACTTTAAGTTTAAGTACACCCAAATGTATCAATATTGGCCAGAGGGGGGAAACCATTGTCCTTTGGTGTATTACATGTTTTGTTTCTGAATAGAGACTGTTTTCAGGTAAATATTGAAGTATTTTAATATTTCTGAACCATCTTCTGAAAACCCATCTTTATAGACAAGCCTTTTAATAGACCTGGTGTGGTTGGTTTTTTAGCTTTGTAACTTTGTAACTGTGTTTTTAAAAGTGTTAGATAAATAATCTTTAAAGATAATAATGGCCATGTCGGTAATGTTATGCAATATCTGATTAGTGTCTTGTCAGAGGCATTTATTGTGTCACAAAAAAGGTGAATGGGTTAATGTGGACACACTTTATTGAAAGAAGTGTTTCATCACTCATACAGGTGACATCTTCAGTCTAAGCTGACTACCAGCATCCCCACCCTTCAATACAGTTGCATAATGACCGAAGCCAAGGATCATTTCACATGAAAAAATGCCTGCAGTCAGCTGAGAGTGCAGACATCGCCTGAATGAGTGATGAAACGTTTCTTTCAACAAAATGTTGTCCTGCATTAGTGAAGATGCATCAAGGAATTTATTGTGAGGTTTCCTCTGACCAAGAAATTAAGTCAGTGAAACTCAAGTTGTCCTATTTCTTGAAAATGCAAACAGAGCTGTCCTCAAGCTTCTCTCTTCCTCTTGAGAGAACAATGTGGTCACCTTTGCTTCATAGTTCTCTGTCCTTTTCCCAATGCCAGGCCTTCTTATTAGTAATGGTGTAAAGGCTCACAACTGTCCAGCAGCCATGCCTTTCCACAAAATAAATCTGTCATATTCTCACCCCTCAAAACAGTTGCTCATCTTTCCCACCCTCTCAAAATTACACTTGTATTCATCTCTCCAGGGGACCAAACACAACTTGACAGATAGAGATGGTGTGTGTGTGTTTATATAGATATATATAGATTTGCAGGAGGCGGATATGGTTTTTACCTGTGTGGATTTATCTTTCATACAGGAGGGGTTTTGCACATGGGGGTCACGAGGCCACTGCCCAGTGAGGTAGGGGCCTGTGATGGTGCCCAAGGAGGAAGTCCGATGGATAGCCTCCACGTTCTGCACCTGTGGCCTCTCAACTGCAGAAATAAAAAGAAGATGGAGATAAGCCATGGGACATTTAAACAAATGCCACAGCCATCACCCAGGTGATAGACCCAGGGGAGAGAAATTCAACTGCAAGTAATTAACAAAAGCTTGCCCCCATCTCCATACTCTCTTGAGTACACGGCTCTGATGCTGTTTACTAATGCTATGATTTTTCTACACCTGACAAAAACACCTCCTAAATACCCCTTGCTCCAGCAGACTTCAGAAATTGGGTCAAGATCTTGGGTTTTTTGTTAACAGTTATTTGTTAACGTGCATGCTTGTGTGTGTGCGCATGTGTTTTTAAGAGATATATAAAATCTCCTTAATATAATATGATATAATATAGGCCTAAATCCAACTGTATTGGCCTCCCAGGTCAATTCCACATTTTCATTAATTCCAGAGAGGATGTAAGGAATACGCTCCGATGAGTTTTTAAATATGAAACAGAGACCTCAACCACAAACATGGCAACATTGTATCTGCAAAACAGACCAAACTGGACAAACTTTGAGGACCAAAATTACAGAATCACCAAGGTAGATGTGATGACGGCTGTATTATATCCAGGCATCTTCACACATTCTTAAGATAGATAGGTCAGCCACAATAAAGTTTTTGCTTAACAAAGTACATAAAAAAGTAAAAAATATGTACTAAAGAACTTAGTATGTTTGTGAGAATACATTTGTTTTCAATCTGCCTTCCCTATAGAGACATTATGGCCTCGTACATGATGCCACCACGTGCTTGACCCATCTTAATGAAGAGATTTAGACTTATGAGCACTATCCAGGTGTTATCTGTATTTTCCTAGCACTGGTCCTGTAAGAGATAATCCATTTAAAACGGGCAAAGAGCTATGTAAAGCCAGGGACTACAGGTACACTCTCAGAACTTATTTAGTTTGTAAGCTCATAGCAAAGCATAATTTAAGTACCTCTACTTGGTCACAAAGCCTTTAAAAAAACTGAAGGACAAAATGCATCTCTCCCTGCATCGCTTTCACACACAAATGCACACAACGCTTTCCTTTAAAGGAAACATTCTCTTTGACTTTTGTAAACCACTAAGTTTACATGTCTGTGGAAGCTCTTCCCTACATGACACCCATGAGGCTTCTTCAACATAAGATCTAGCAAGTTCCAGAGCTGTGGTCTTGATTGATATGAACATATTAATGAGCTTGTTTCTCTTTTTTTCCACCCCCACAATCTAAACATTGGGTTTAGTGTGTGCACACAACCAAAAAGGACCCCGTGTAACACAATAAGCTGCACTTTCATGGCTTTGCTCCTTGTGCTAAGATAAAAAATAGACCTTTGGAAAGGGAACTGCCATGTGTCAATAAACACATATTACACATAATGCTTATATTAGTTACTCTATATAATATAGGAAACAGTTTAAATTATACAATTTAATTAAACAATATACCATTGTCCATCTTGAGGGAAGTCTGAGGTATAAGGAATCCAGCGATTCCACTATATGTAGTCAGCTCTTTAGTTCCTAGGACATGGGTAGCACCTACAGCATGATGCTTAAGGTCACACATCCCACCATGGGCAACCGAAAAAGGTAGACAGAAAACTATATGATTTACCTTGCAGTCGTCACGCGGGACATGGCTAAGAGACTGATACTCCATCTCCCATTTAACACTATATCTCGATCAGCGTCCTACATTTCCCAGGCAGACTTGTAGACATCATTAAAATAATAAAAACGCAATAAAAAAAACTACGGGTGCTGTTCTAAACTTTACAAGACAACCACTGTGTTGGCCTAATGGAAATGATGCTGGCATGACGCTGGCATACAAACTCACAGAGCTAGTCTGTAGCCAACTACTGAAATTGAGGTGCCCCCCCCCCATTTGTATAACTTGTTTGTTTTACTTGATGTTGTTATTCTGAGCACCTTGAAGACCTAAATGGGACAAATCATGTTCCTTTATCAAGTCAGTGTGGGATAAAGAATTTCATTTTCCAACACAGGATGATCTTGTGTTATAAGGGCCCGGTGGTGTAGGAGTGTGAGAGGAGTAACCAGAATTCATATCAAGAGCCCCATAACACCACTTCAACAAGGAGGAAATGAGAAGGCCCAAAAAATACCAATAAGAATATAGAGGGACAGCTTAATAGAAGTTCAAAGATTTTTTTATTAAATTATTATTTAAAAAACTCTCCTTAAAGAATAAAGGCAAATTAAGGGCATCGGGCCTAAATCCCCCAAGCTCCATCTAAGTCCAAGTCCCCCAAGAACATGGGAACTTATCACAAAATATAAATGGTCTTGGTACTCTGTGATGTTAGCATTACAGGATAAACACAGCAGCATAAGATTAAAATTGGGTCTGTCTGTCAGCAGTGACAGAGCCAGCACGAACAATTTCCAATAGTACTGTTAGTGCTGTTTCTTTGGTACACCAAAATCAAATAGAGCCATTATGCGAGGTTATTATCTGCAGCCGTGTTTATCCTGTTATGCTGACATCATAGAGTACCCAAACCAGAGTGGGCTTTTTTTTAAAAAATTTGCATGTCTGAATGCAATGTTGTGTCCATATAAATTGATTGAACTTTCTGTGATATATTTACCTGGATCATTGTGCATTCATGAAAAGGTAACTTTTACTTGGCCTCATGTTTAATTTAAAGGAAAGGGAAGGAAGTAACTTCATCTGGTCATTGTATTCCAAAAATAAAATCTTGTCCTCTGCATTTAACCCATTGTATTATACAGGAGCAGTGGGAAGCTGCAGTCCCCACCATTAAAATGTAAATACAATCGATATAATATCTATTAAGGGGCGGCATGGCTCAGTGGGTAGAGCGGCGATCGGAACGTTGCAGGTTCGATCCCCGGTCCTGCAGAGAAGCGTGTCGAGGTGTCCTTGAGCAAGACACTGTTCCCCTAACTGCTCTGCCCTGTGATAGACTGGCGACCCATACAGGGTGTACCCCGCCTCTCGCCCAATGAGAACGGAGATAGGCTTCAGTTCCCCCGCGACCCGATTTCGGATAAGCGGTTGACAATGGATGGATGGATGGATAATATCTGTGACCACTACTGCTAATACTTTTGGTTGTTCCTGTTAGTGGTCACCACAGATGATCATCATCTCCATCCCTTCCTGTCCTCTACATCTTCCTCTGTCAAACCAGCCACCTGCATGTCCTCCCTCCCTACATCCATAAACCTCCTCTTTGGTCTTCCTCTTGTCTTCTTGCCTGGCCCCTCCATATTCAGCCTCCTTCTCCCGAAATACATGTTATCTCTCCTTCGCACACGTCCCAATTATCTCAATCTTGCCTCCCTTGGTTTGTCCCCAAACCTTCCAACATGAGCTGTCCCTCTAATATAATCATTCCTAATCCTGTCCTTTGTCACTCCCAACAAAAATCTTAGCTTATTCAACACCTCTAGCTCCACCTCTCTTTCCATCTGTGCACCCCCTCCAAACCATACAGCTAGCTGGTTTTACTATCATCTGGTTCCGTTACTTTGAAAAGTCCACCCCAGGTATTGAAACTCAGCCATGTTCATCACCTCTTCTTCTCCTTGCATCCTCACTATTCTGCTGTCCTCCCTCTCCTTCGTGCACATGTATTCCATCTTGCTCCTTCTGACTTTCATTCCTCTTCTCTCCAGTGCATACCTCCAGCACTCCAGGCACTCCTCGTGACAGATCACGATTCCATTTGCGACTGTAATAGTTCTTGGAAACTCCTCTCTGATCTTATCCGTCAACCCATCTCCAGGAGCAAAGATGGCGCCATAGGAGCAGGGTAGGTTAAGTAGGTTTGTATTTTAATGTCGTATAGCTAAAGATTCTGCCTCAACAAAACAACAATCATTGGCGGTCATTTGAAGCGAGACTGACTGTCCTCTCCACCGGGTTGTCTACATGTGGGTCTTCGGAAAATTCAGAGGCTGCTCTGCAGTCCACATACTTTTGTGCAGTGTGGACAGGGCAAAGATTGCCCCAGATCCCCTCTGACAATCTCCTGAACTGAAGTAGACGAGTAGCAGTGGAGGAAGAGAGACAGATAAGCTGGGGTCCTGATCCAACCGAGGAGACGAGCTTGCCATCCCCCACTCCCCACCATTTTACTGGCCAAAGTGCTGTGGACAAGCTGTGCGACAAGCTCTGTGAGCTCCAGGCGTGGATCATTTTCCAGTTGGACATCAAAAACTGCAATATGATCTGCCTCAGAGAGACCTGGCTGTCAGCTAAGGTCCCAGCAATCGAGATCCCAGGTTTCTCTATTCACCCTGGGTAGAGTGGAAGTTCTCTCCAGGAAAATGAAGGGAGGAGAGGTTTGTGTTATGTAGGGCTGAAAGGATTTGTTGAGCATAATTGATGTAACCCCCCCTCCCCCCATGAGATAAGATCTTTTGTTTTTATTTTTGAACACTGTTTTATTTCACGAGGTCGTGAGAAATGCTTGTCAGTAAAACAGCATTCAACATAAAACACAAATCTACAGAACGAAACACGGTAGAGACTACAGGTAAAGGTTGATTTCTCAAGTTAAATCCTGGATTTGACCTTTGTCAAAAGGCCAAGAAGCAATACGACAAAAATTAGAATTATTTTCTTATGCTTGCTAATAATCCAGGTATGGAAATCACAAGAAAGGTTGAATCGGTTCATCAGGACACAGCGTTCAAAATAGCCATTCATTGAGTTTTAATGACAATGTGTAAAATTCACTGAGGATTGGAAAATGGCTGCAATCAAACCATCATAAGATGGTGAGAAATGTGCTCTTAGGACCCCCTTCAAGTTCAGAGATGGTCATTCCCTCTTCACATGGATGGCCTCTTTGACATTCTGTTCAAACCAGAATTCCTCCCTATCCAGGATGTGATTATCCTCATCCTTGAAAGAATGACCACTGTCCTGTATATGGGTGTAGACTGTGGAGTCCTGATCCGACATATTGCATCTGTGATGTAAAATTATCCGAGCCAGCATCTGCTTGAGTTCCCCAATGTGCAATGACATGCTTTAACCAGAAGACTGCTGTAGTCAAAGAACCTGGACATTTTGTTGTGGTGGCAGTATCATAGTGTGGGATGCCAGCACCTGAGACAAGGCAAGTATTGCACCCGCTAAAATATTGTACAATATTATGTGGCAACGTGTATGTGCTCTGTCATGTTGAAAAACTGTGTAGAATGTTCAAACATTGGGAGA
>OMLC01035707.1:0-19570 GCA_900302585.1 Regalecus glesne
ATATATAGGCATAACAGAATTAGACATAAAACATTTGGCATAGGTAAGATTAGAAACCAATCAATCAAGTAGTCAAATATACAACACAGGCGGTAATAAGATATTGCAAAGATGGTACGGTTGCGCTTAGGTTTATGTGCATGTTATTTATTAAGAAGTCTTATGGCCAGAGGAAAGAATCTATTCTTCAGTCTCCTGGTGCCTGTTTTTGTATCTCCTCATTGAGGGCAGCAGGGAGAACAGGCTATTGTCTGGGTGTGCTAAATCTTTAATGGCCCACAGGGACTTCCTGAGACACCACTGGGTGTACAGCTCCATAAGACTGGTCAGCCCACATCCAATGATGTGTTTAGCTATGTGCACAGCCCTACCCAGGGCCTCAAGGTTCCTGTTGGTACAGCTGCCAAATCAAGTAGTGAAGCAGCCTGTCAGCGAGCATGCTCTCTATGGTGCCTAGATAGAGCTCTCTGAGGATTCAGAGCCTCAGGCCGAATTTCTTTATACAGATGCTGTTGGGCCTTTTTAACAACAGAAGTGATGTGACTTGTCCATGTCAGGTCTTTGTGGATGTTGACTCCCAGATAGTTGAAATCGTCCACTCTCTCTATCACTGTGCCACTGATTGTGACAGAGGTAAGTGTGCCTCCCTTTCCTGAAATCGACAATGATCTCCTTGGTCTTGGAAATGTTCAGTGAGAGGTGCTTGTGCTGGCACCAATTTTCCAGGATGGTAAACTCCTCCCTTTAGGCCATCTCGTTGCCAAGCGAGCTCAAGCCCACAATAGCCGTCTCCTCCGCAAACTTTATAATGCTGTTTGAAGCTTTTGTCACCACGCAGTCATAAGCGTAGAGGGAATACATGAGAGGACTGAGGACACAGCCCTGTGGTACTTCCATGGTGAGAGTCAGATGCGATGAGGTACGGTTAACTACTCTCACCACCTAGATGTGGTCTGTCAGAAAACCCAGGATCCAGTCACACAGTGCTGTGTTCGGGCCCAGATCTTAGAGCTTATTGACAGGCTTGGAGGGCACTTTAGTGTCGAGAGCTGAGATGTAGTCCACAAACAATGTCTTCCATATGTGTCCCTCTCTTCCAGGTGGGAGAGGGTGTTGTGTAGGAAATGGGCGATTGCATCCTCAGTGGCTTTGTTTGTGCAACATGCAAATTGCAGAAGGTCAAGTGTGGGAGAAGCAAGGGGCAGAGAGGGATTTAACCAGCTTCTCAAAACATTTGCTGGGTATGGGGTGATGGAAATAGGATGGCAGTCTATGAGAGTTGTCACTGTCTGCCGTTTGGGAATAGGGACAATGGTGGTGGATTTGAAGCAGGTTGGGGCAATCTGAAGGGAAAGGGACAGGTTAAATAAGACCGTGAATACTCCCACCAGCTTGAGAGCGTAGACTTTCAAAATGTGTGTCTAGGCACACATTTTGAAATGTGTGCCTAGACACACATGCTTTGGTTGATCAACTTTATGCCTCAAAGATATTGCACAGGTGAAAATCAGAAACTGTATAGAATGTTAAAGTTGGACGTGTGTGTGTGTGTGTGTGTGTGTGTGTGATTTAAAAAGAAGTCTGACAGCCTGAGGAGAGAAAATGTATGCTTGTGCATGTCTTGAGTCCTGTAGCTCTTCCTACAAGGCAGCAGGGAGAGTGGGCTGTTTTGTGGGCGTGCTTGATCTTTGTGACTAGCAGGGGCTTCCTGAAGGTCAGCTAGGTGTACAGCTCCCGCAGACTGGAAACCTCACATCCAGTGATGTAATGGTCATGTGCACAACCCTCCCTAGAGCCTTGCTACCATTGCTGGTACAGCTGCCATACCAGGTGGTGAGGCAGCCCGTCAGCAGGCTCTCTGTGGTCCCCTGGGAGAAGACACTGATTATTACAGGTCTCAAGCCAAATTTCTTTTGGTGCCCAAGGCCATACTGATACGATTGGGCCTTTTTAGGAGTGGTGGTGTGGCTAGTCTATGTCAGGTCTTTGTGGATCTTAACTCCCAGATATCTGAAACTGTGTACCCTCTCCACCACTGTGCCACTGATGCTGAATGGAGAGTGAGAGTCTCACCCTCTCCCGTAATCCACAATGACTCTTGGAGATTTTCAGTGAGAGGTGACTGTCCTGGCACCACTTTTCCAAGGTAGCAGCCTCCTCTCTGTTGGTCGTCTCATCACCATGGGAGATCTACCGCACAAATTCTGTCATCCTCAAAGTTCACGATACCAGTTGAAACATTTGTCACCACATATTTGTGAGTGCTGAGGGAATATAGTAGAAGGCTGAAGTCACAGCCCTGTGGCACTTCCATAGTAAGGGTCAGTGGAGAAGAGATGCGATTGTCCATTCTCACCACCTGGAGGTGTTGTGTCGGAAAGTCCAGGAAGTAGTTACAGTGCTGTGCTAAGGCCCAGATCCCTGAGCTTATTGATGACCTTGGAGGGCACTATGGTACTGAATGAAGTCCACAACCTTGGTGTCATTTTGTTTTCCACTCTCTCAATCTTGGCACACATCAAATTCTTCATCAAATCTGCCGTCTCTCTCCTCAAAAAAATTGCTCTATGACTCTATGGCAGAGACTCACATGTATGCCCTTCATCACCTCTCATCTGGATTATTGCAATAGAGTCATATCAGTCCTGTTCATGCAGCACGGTGGCTAGCACTGTTGCCTCACATCAAGAAGGTCTTGTTTGTTCCGTGTGGACTTCACATGTTCTCCCTGTGTTTGCGTGGATTTTCTCTGGGTGATCTGGTTTCCTCCCACCATCAAAAAAGACATAAATGTTAGGGTTAATACTCCTACATGTGCCCCTGACTGAGGCAATAGGAAAAACAAACTGGAGATGGTACCCAGGTGCTGCAGCTGCTTACTGCTCCAATGGGATTAGGGTTAGGGTTACAATGAAATGTACAACAAAAAATAAATAGAGTTTCATCATCTTCTTCTGTCTAGGGAAACCTAGAAAATCCTTAGACAGGGTTCAGTATGTCCCAATCAGCTGCCAGGGTTCTCACCTTCACCAAGACCGGGCAACACATCACTTCCACCTTAGTCCACCTTCACTGCTCACAGTCAAATCCCACTTTTTTAAAAATAAAAATCCCCATCCTCACCTATAAATTCCTCTATGACCTTGGCCCTCAGTACCCATCAGAACTCTTCAGCCCCTAGATTCTGTCCTGGAATATGCAGTCTACACTGCCACACCAGTCTGCAAACTTTTGGGAAAGAGCCTTTAGGGTAGCCCCCACCCTTTGGAACTAGTCACATAGAGATCTGCAATACTGTTTCTTTAGACATTTTTTTAACTCCAGAAAACCCATCTTTTTACTAAGACCAATTAGTCAATATAATAGTCAAAGGCTATTAATCTGACTTTTTTTTTAAAATCCAGGGTAAAGCATCCTTGGGTTTCCTGAAAGATGCTGTACAAAATGCTGTTGCTGTTGTCCAAGGAGTCAGCTCAACAAGGGTGATGTCAGTAGTTTGTTAGAGTGCACACCTGGGATTCAGCAGTTATGGGGTTGTATCCTGCCGTGTAGCTCAGTAAATGTGAGACATTCATTGTAAAGTGAGATAGAGCCTGAAAGCAACTTTAAAACACAAAAAGATTGAACAAATAGTGAAGTGTAAACCGCACAGGTGCCAACCATGATTAGAACTAGAAAGTGTTGAATACAGGAAGTCCGAAGAGAGTTCATCAGGTTAACCTATTCACATTTCAGGAAAGCACACCCAATATCTATACAAAGGCAAGGGCTGTCGCAAGCAAGGGTGATTTAATCCCATCATAGGCCCCTGGGTTTTGCTAAACCTGTGGGCCTCTTCTGCTCCTCACAATCACATATCCACCACCATAGTGAACTATTTTACCTCCGTACATAGTAATATTCTTAAGCCGCACCTCACCTCAACAAAAAATACTGTAGATGAACTCAATTCATTTAAAATTCCTCACATTATTCAAATAATACAAACTCTCTCCAACAGTATAGCAAATGTCATACTTAATAATTTCCGCACAACTACAAAGATTATCAGCATAAATTTCTGCACTATTGCAAAAATGCACAACTATCACCAACAGGGGGGCCTCCAGTGGTGTAGGGGATTATAGCACCTATGTTCAGTGCATCTCTGGATCATGCAGCTGGGTGTTCAAATCCTGGCTGCACCATTTCTAACCACGGCTGGAGGTCTATAGTTAGTGGGGCATAATTGGCTAAGCTTCACATGGGTATAGGGGTTAGGTTGGATAAAGGATTCTTGGTTCACTAGTGTCCCCCTCTGAGTTGTCCGGGGCGCTTATGGTTAAGTGAACGGAAAGTACACTCGCTTCATTCTCCTTTAACGACAAACCACTGTGCTTTCCCCACAAGACCGTGATGTGTGAATTAGCGAAGCCTGGTCATCACATGACTTGGCAGAGACACATGCTACGGCTTCCTCCTTCCTGTCGATGTTCTAGAGGGGTATCAAAGCAACAGATCCAGCCATAGGCAACTCAGGGAATTCAGGTGGGAAAAAAGGGGATAAAATTTAGGACAAAAAAAACGACAAAAAACTAAAACACACTGCACCAAATGCATTGCAGGCTGCATAAACAATCTAGGGCATGTTAATGCTATAATAAAAATGATTAAAATTAAACACCCACTTAACCTAAGAAATGTCTAAAACTGGTTTTCTTGATCGGAAAATACATGGGATTTGTCAGGTAGACGAGTTGGACAACTCGCACCTACCACTTCATAACTTTGAGTCCATTTTGAAAAGCCACGTTAACTGGGACGGCATAGCTCAGTGGGTAGAGCGGTCCTCTGCCAATCGGACGGTTATAGGATCGATCCCCGGTACTGCACACAGCATGTCGAGGTGTCCTTGAGCAAGACACTGAACCCCTAGCTGCTCACTTGATGTACATTGCTCTG
The DNA here is from genome assembly GCA_900302585.1 of Regalecus glesne. Lineage (NCBI taxonomy): Eukaryota > Metazoa > Chordata > Actinopteri > Lampriformes > Regalecidae > Regalecus > Regalecus glesne. The sequence goes on from OMLC01035707.1 coordinate 4,942, forward strand.
GATGAGAGCATCAGCTTAATGCCTGTAATGTAACTGCTATTTTCTTAAGTAACTCCTGGCGTTTCTTTTCTATATCTTTTTGGACCTTTTGCTCTGGAGCACCACTCTCAGGTGTCTGAAATTCTGTCATGAGACCCCCCAATAAAGAGGTCACCGGGGCTCAGAAAGCTGCAAGAATGTGACACCAACAAATCACCATCGGCAATCCGGGGTTCCACAGACTAGTGGCCTAGTCAAATATCAAAACCACTAATCACCCCTGTGCATAGACATACTCATCTTTCATCTGTGATTTTGGCACTGTGCAATAATAAAGTCACAACAATGCATTTACAGACAATATGCAGCTGAAGGGGCTGTGGTTCCAACATAGATTTGTTTGAACACTCAAGTTCTATGTTAAGCCATGTAAAAAAAGAATTTAAGGTATTTAGATAAACCAGCAAATATATACTGTATTAAATCCATCCATCCATTGTCAACCGCTTATCCGAAATCGGGTCGCGGGGGAACTGGCGCCTATCTCCGTTCTCATTGGGCAAGAGGCGGGGTACACCCTGTATAGGTCGCCAGTCTATCACAGAGCAGAGCACTTAGGGGAATAGTGTCTTGCTCAAGGACACCTCGACGCGCTTCTCTGCAGGACTGGGGATCGAACCTGCAACCTTCCGATCGCCAGGCGACCGCTCTACCCACTGAGCCATGTTGCCCCTATACTGTATTAAATATTCAATATAATTTAAGGTTTTTAAGCTTTTCAAAAGCTGCCGTCACCATGAAAACCACAGATATATTCAGCTGAGATTCAGTTAACAAGGTCATGAATTAAATTGAAACACCTGAAGGAAGCAGTCATGTTGTTACTATAGTCAAATAGCATTTTCAGCATAGACAGACTTGCTGTGGGTTCAATCCAATCATATTGCGGCTCATTTGTAGACAGCGTCTCACAGCCTATATTGAGGACTCTGCTATTTACCCCAAGTTGCTCCCATCTACATTAGTTTACACATCACTGGTTGTATTTTAGACCTTTTCAATGATAACTGATGGTTGCTATCAAGTGAAAAGATATATCTTGCAGGATTGATTGACTACTTTTTTGGGGAGTAGTTGATGACTACTCCAATACAGTAGCTGTGAATGCCCTAGCACAGAAAAGATTTTGCAGTCGTCTCCTTCTGTATTTCTTCTTACAACACAGCCTACAAGAAATCACCAGCAGGAATCACTGAGCCACAGCACAACAAAACAAAATTGGAGGAATCCAGCAATATAAACGATATTGTTGTTTTTTTAAATGGTCACTTCAATTTGCTATGGTAGCATTGCATTAGCTTTGGTAGAACTGTGGGCTTTGTTTGTACTTAACCAGGATAGTGGAATTTATTTTCATCCTTAATGGCATACAACTCTAGATGAGAAGCTGGAACCTGAGCTGCAAGTCCAGTATGGTGAAAAGGATGTTTGACTGAAAATGAAACCTACCCAAGAGTTCCAAGAGTAGTGCGTATGAACCAGGCTAAAGAAAATTCTAAATATTCCTTTAAATATTTGTCAGCTAAAAATCCAGTACAACATTGATGCTGAAAGATTAATTCAGTCACATATGTGCACAACTACGTGCACAGACACACAAAATAGTAAATTATGTTTCTGACGTCTACAAACTTTGGCCAAAAAACAAGTAAATCAAGTGGATTAAAAAGGAATTGCTGTTCCATCTCATAAGTCTTTTTAGATGCAGCAAAAGGTGGATTGATAATATTTGGAAAGGTGAGTAGAACAGGCCAATATTTTAATCATGATCAGTTGAGGAAGACATGACATGTTTATTTCAATCTATAACTCAGCTACTCAAATTATGTAAGCAAATATATCTCAAGTTCATAAGGTCAAATGAATCATTTATTTGGCCTTGAAATGTATGTGTCTACAGTCATTAAGCAAAGGGTTGGGCATATTCTAAAATATTGGCCCTTCCACCGAATATTCCACCACACGGAGGATAACAAAAACAGTAGTAACACACATCAAGACAGATTTCTATGAAAGCAATCAAATACTTCCACTAAAAGCCAGCTTCTCTACCAGTAACCACGACTGGCTGCATTGATGCAGCAAACAAATATTTAGTGGACAAGTATCATACAACCAACTAAAAATCACTTTGAATGCCGAATAACTAAAATTCCATTTGAGGAAGTTGTCTCTTCGAGGCAACAGTTCATGTTAATTTAAAGAGCAGCTAAGCCTGCTCTGAGATGGAGTGGTGATCTGTCCAGGGTGTTTCCCGGCCTTTCACCCAATGAACATTGGGATAGGCTTCTATATGGCCTCGTAACTGTGGATAAGCTGTTGACAATGGATGGACGATAGAGGAACCCCTCATCCATTTAAGTGAGTTTGCTGACATCTACAGGTAAAAAATACCATTTAAAAGGTTAAAAACAAGGCAGGGTAGTATTGGCACTCTCTGATAGCAGACTAAACACAACTCCAGCTAACATTAACAATGGATCTGTTGGATACAGTCATACCAAAAAAAAGCAATGATGTTACTATTGACGATTATTATTGGTCACCATCTGTCAATGTTGATTAATCTAAAATCAAGAGTCCTCGATTCATTCATCATTAATTGCTCATCCAAAGTCAGGACATGGAACTGCTGGAGTCTGTTCCAGAGCTCATTCGGTAGTAGGCGGAAAAACATCCTGGACAGTTCACCATTTCATCTCAAGGGAGGCATGGTGGATTCAGGCCAGATGCCCTTCCTGACAGATATGATAAATATTGCTCATAAATGTCTTGATCCATGTTCCATAATCCAGGTAAGGGAATCCCAATAAAGTTGAATCAGTTCAACTGGATGGGAATTTTATTCAGAAATATTCATCAACTCAAACAGGTGACACCTTCAGAATGAAAATGGTACCTATTTGAGTGAGTGATGAAACGTTTCTGAATCAACTTCTTATCCAGTTGAACCCATTCACATTTCTTGTGATTGCTCATGAATGTTGAGCTTTTAAGAATGATGTCATGGATAAAACTGGGGGCCGTGGTAGAGCATGTGCTTTGGGAACTGAAGCCAGAGGCAATGAGTCGAGCCCACCGTGGGGTGTCAGGAAGAGCATCCGCTCTTTATCCCCTAAACTCCATTTAAGTCCGTGTCCACCACCAAAACATTGAGGACTAATAGTGACGCCTAAAATGGACTTCATGTCAGGGGGAAAAACCAGTTTATCACTAACAAATTAAATGACTTCATTTTGTTGTGTGCAGGTGTTTAAAAGGAATTACATAACATTTCTATTACTGAAACATTTATGCAAAATAGCTATCTTGGGTAAAAGTTGCAAGAAGCTGTCGCTAATTAATCAGGCATGCTAGCATTAGCTCAGTTGCGGCATTATTATTTAAGGATTGCTCTCCATGTTCTGGGTCACAACCTTAAGAGCTCCATGTCCGTCAACAGTTATTATTAATATTATATAATCTGTTTAACCCGCTATTCTAGTATCTAGTATCTATCTACCAAGGCCACTCTGCCATGTTTTTAAACTTTACATGATTTTTAACCTCTAGATGTCAGCAAACTCACCAAAATGGCCTAATGGTTTATTTACTCTTTAAATATTAGAATAAAACCCCAAGACTGCTGGATTAATCAAGGGAAACTCCACCACTAGTGCTGGTGGTCCACCTTGTCTTTTAGAAGTATAACCACCTCAGAGAAATTAGTTTTAAAATAGAAAGATATTCACCAGTCAAAAAACATGTTCTACATTGCCTACAAGTACCAGTATGCGATGTTAGTTTCTCAACAGGAGATATAAGAAAACAAACTCCCAGCCAATCTGCCTTGCAGAATTGATCTTATAATAATAATATCACATAACAATGACATTCATTTGGATTTAACAAAACATGACACCATGCAACTACTATATACCAGAATTTTCACTGCAATAATTAGCCATTGGATGGAAGATAACAAAATCAAATCAAGCAAATCTAGGTTCATTTGGACCTACATGTTCCAAAAGACACATACACAATACTTGCCAGTGTTTTCTGTATCATTGTAACCCACTGCAGTGTACTGGTTTATTCCTGCCACCTACTGATGTCAATTGAGTGTGGAAGCAAGCCAGTTTGCTATAAGTTACAGTGATAGACAGCATTGACAAGAATTGTGCAAGTTATAGAGATGCCAACATTACAATACACTGAGTGCTTTGAATACTTCTTTTGTGTATATTAACAAGTAAATATTACTGCATAGTCCCAACAACTGCCCAAATACATGGAGCAACCTTTCTTTATCTTGAAAGAAAACGCTAGGGGATGAGGGATGCCTAAAACTCCTATATTAAGCTCTGTTAAAGCTCAAGATAAACCTCATTGAAGCCTAGTGGTCTTGATTACAGACCACTTCTTAACACTAGTTTTTCCAGTCAAACAAACATCTTGACTCATAAGGTAGTGTGCCTGACAATGTCTGTTGAGTTTCAGGAGAAAATAAGAAAAAGTAAAACTCAAACATCTTCTCAATAATTTTATCACCCTGCTACAGAAAATATGAAAAAGTTCATATATATATATATATAACACCTGTTAAGATTCACCCCAAAATGCTTCATCCCTACTGAATTTTAAGTTCCTTATTTTCCCCTGGCAGTGTCATTTCAAAAGCAATCTTGAAAATTTTACTTCACAGTTTTCTGCTTTTCTCTGAAGATGGCATCTAAAACTGATAATTCAGCAAGAAAAAAGAATTAATGCATCACAATCCCTCTAAAATTCTACTGACTTCCCTGTTAGCAGACAAAAAAAACATATCGATGGATCATCGATCGATATAGATCGATAGATAGAGATATATAGACTGTGCACTGGCACATGCAAAAGTCCACATTGGTACAAGACCTCCTCCACGCATAGTGAGAGCTGTCACTGTCAGTCCCCTCCAATGGGGGGCTCCGTTTACCCAGTCTTGGAAGAACCATGTGGTGGGGATAATTGTCATGGATACAAATTAAACAGTAACATCTACCATGAGCATTCAAAGTGGGCAGAGCAAATATGGCCAAATGAGAGCAGCATGTCTCAAGGGGTACTAGAGAGGTTGCTGGGAGTGGGAAGTGAAGGAGGGGTTGAGGCAGAGGATGGGAGGGATAATTTTTGGTGCCACTGGAGAGAGAAATCCCAGTCGGCTGGATGCCAAATCAACCCCTCCCTTCAAATGACTTCCACTTCTAGATAAGGAAAAAGCCTAGAGACCTAAACTGACAATGACAAACCTAGTTAAAAGACAATTGACTGCAAGGCTAAATCAAACCACAACACGTTATGCAGAAAAGAAATCTGAAAACCATGAAGCCAGAGAAACCAACTTTACGTCACACATATTCAGTTTTTAATCAATTGTAAAGTGTTAAAAGGTACCAGCTGCAGTACAGATCGAAGGTAGAGTAGCATCAGATGACACTGACAGAATGTCTTTTGATAACCATGTTACTAAGCTTGTTCAGTCCTGTTTTCTTTGGCTGAGAAATATTGCTGAAATCAGATGCAATTTCTCTTTTAAAAGGATCTCAAAATATTAATTGACTCTCATCTTCTCCCTTCTAGATTACTGCAACTCCCTCTACCCGCGCCTCAATTAAGCCACTTTAAATAGTTTACAGTTGGTTCAGAATGCAACTGCAAGCTAGATTACTAACATAGGTCCCACATTACCTGTTTTTGCATTTCTCTATTGGCTTCCTGTAAAATTCAAAACAATCTTCAAGATGTTATTGATTATATTTAAAGCACTTCATGATTTTTCCTCCAGTTATATTTCTGATCTTTTCACTGCTCATTCCACTTCCTGACCACTCCAATCCTCAAACCTCAGTCTTTTAACCATCCCCCCACTCCAACTGCAAAGCAAAAGGTGACCGCACCTTTGTAGTTTTAATTCCAAATATTTTAAATAAAAAGACCTGTTTTTACATGTCACGATTAGTCCCTATGTTGTGGAGGTGGACACAGACTTGAATGGAGCTTTGGGGATTAAGGCCGAATGCCCTTCCTGACACCCCGTGGTGAATTCAAACCAGTTGCCTCTGGCTCATCACTTCCTGAAGTGAGTATGTTAACCACTGAGATACCATGGCACCAGCCCTAAATCTTTGGAATAATTTTCCCAAATCCATTATATTTAGGAATCTTTGGTCTGTTTTCAGTAGCTTCAAAATCCATCTTTTTAGGTAAGCCTTTTTATAGCCCTCCATCCTTGCCCTTTGTTGTGGCTAGTTTTTAGCTTGCTCTGTGTCTTTCTGTACCATTTTATATTATTTTTATTGTGTTACCTATTTTTCATGATTGTATGTAAAGCAAGGGGCGGCATGGCTCAGTGGGTAGAGCGGTCGACTGGCGATCGGAAGGCTGCAGGTTCGATCCCCGGTCCTGCAGAGAAGCGTGTCGAGGTGTCCTTGAGCAAGACACTGTTCCCCTAACTGCTCTGCCCTGTGATAGACTGGCGAACTATGCAGGGTGTACCCCGCCTCTCGCCCAATGAGAACGGAGTTAGGCTCCAGTTCCCCCGCGACCTGATTTCGGATAAGCAGTTGACAATGGATGGATGGATGGATGTATGTAAAGCAGTTCTTCACTATGCTTTTAAAAATGCTATATAAATAAAATTTGAGTTCGTTACATATTCATTGTGATTAAAAACACAGCATAACAACAGCAACAACAACAATAATAATAGCAGTTACCTCAGCTAGATTTCTCCTGATAATAATTAACAGTTGGATGGGGGAGGGTATCAAAAAAACTAAATCAAGCAAATTGGGGATTATTTGTGCCAAAATCAAATACTTTTTTTCGCTAATTTGTGAGTTTCAAACTTATTTAAATGCATTAATCACAATGGTTGCCTCTCCGGGGGATGTGTAGCTCAGGAGTTAGAGCAGTTTAGTAATTGGAAGATTGGTGGTTCGTTCCCCTGCAGAAATGTAAATGGACTTGTTCTTAAGTAAGTGTATTGAAGTGTCCTTGAGCAAGAAACTGAACCCCTAACTGCTCAAGCCGACCAACAGAATGGCAATGGGTGCTGGTATAGGCTCCGGCATGACTCCATGGCCCAACTTTGGATAGGTGCTTGATGATGGATGGATGGATGGTTGCTTTTCTGCTACTGTGCATATGATCATACCCATCTGTAAATGGATATGATCTCTGTTCAATGTGCAGCTGATCATTTCAGAAGAAACAGATTTCATGTCAGTCTACCACTAGACAGGACAAGTTTGGTTGAGTCATTTATCCTTTCAACATTAGACAATAGGATATTCCCGGTTCATTCAAAACTAAAATCCAATTTCCAGGAGCCATATTTATAACGTAAGCAGAGACAGAAACTAATCTTCATAAAAAAGGAAGGAATTGTGTGACCATGCTCCATCTAGCCAGTGCTGAGAAACTAGATAAGATCTTCTCTAATATGCCAAAAAGATAAACTATGCTGAATATACATCTTAGTTCAGAGACCTCTCAGTCAGATGTGATTCAAAGGACCATTTTCTAATATCAGTGAAGAAGACCTATGCATGGATATATCAACAGCTTCTGTCTGCCTTCCCAACACTTAACAGCAACAATGCCTAGCTTTTGCATATTAAGGATTTTAGGTGGTTTTCTGATCTTAGAGGCTAACACGAAGTAATAATTAGGACAAGTGAAACATATTTTAACCTATAGACAAAATCTTCTACAAATGAACACAACAGTCCATCTAAAATATTCACAGATTTCATCACAAACAGTGTAATTACACACAAGAAAAGCTTCAAGTTTCAACACCAAGACAGCCCTTTATTCAGTGACAAATGCAAGACCATCATCCAACCCCCATACCCTGCGCAACTTATCCCCACGTACCCACTACAAGAGAGAGAGGGAGAGTGAGAGAGAAAATAATGTTGTGGTAAGTAGTCCCAGCTCTGAGAGAGCAAACTGGAAAACCTGATGAGGACCATCCTTTTGCAGAAGGGATTGAATAGTAGATGAAGCATGGGCAAATCTAGTGAATCTCAACAAGGTCTATGGGACCTAATGATTGGTCTATGGGACCTAACGGCAGTTTTAAAACTCTTCTATTTTCACTGAGCATGTCCCTTTATCAAGGAATATTAGTGATCTAAAAAGGACTAAGTGATATAGATTTAGTAAGACTTGCAGCATGGCAAAGGACGATAAGATTGAGAGCCACTTTTCATTAAATATTTCTTTAATTAGTGGCATAGTTGAGTTTCTGAACTGCTGATAGATCCAAGCCTCAAGATCACTAATTCCATTTCTTACCAAGACCAACAGTTAAGTCAGAGATGAGGTGTAATGATTTAAAACAAGACATAATGATATATGTAGGTATATTAGTGTGAATGCATATAGTTGAGATCAGGGCAGTGTTGGGTGTGTGGGGGAACAGATCTGGGACCCTAATTTATTGCCAATCTTTCTGGGGATCTTGTAAACCCAATTTAATAAAAACACTACCATAGAAGGTGCCATCTTGATAACCCTATACCTCTGTCTTTACACAAAAAGTTGAGTCAGTTCATCTGGACAGAGTTTATTGGGAGAAGTATTTAATCGCTAAAACAAGTGATGAAGTGATGTGTATGAATGATGAAACATTTTTCAATAAAAGTTGTGTCCAGATGAACTGATTAAGCATTTTTACCCTATACTTCTGTCTTCTTAGATACAATGACGTTTTTGTAGGTGCTCATCCTTGTTAGGGCAAGGCATGAAATGATTAAGATCCTGTGTACTGATTAATGCTTAGGCAATGTTGACCTTGAAAATATGTTCTATCATAAAAATAAATCCATGATTATTTTCCTTCATAAATGAATTAAATGTGAATTTTAAAAAAAACAACAACAAATACACAAACAATCCCTAAATACGGCCAAGAAGTGCCATTCAACATTGTCAGTTCCCTTCCGTAGAATTTGTACATCTCAGCCAATGTTAAAAAAGAATAGGTCCGATTGCTACATGATATCCTTTTTTTACAGAATGTTCATCTGGGGACCTAATTAATCATATAAAACCCCAATCATTCCTTTGTAAAATGGAAAAGCAAATTATGCAAACCACTAATAATCCCAAAAGATCATTACAATGGGCATTGTACCTGAAATCTAAGACTGCGGCAATACTGAACAGCCATCTAACTGATCAGACCACAACCAAGACAACCGAGGAGAGAACATTTCTAGTGGAGATACTCCTGGGCCTAATGCTCATCTACAAAAGAGATTACAATTCACAATTGTCAATGGTCACCCATAGGGTGAAAAATTAGCACACCATCTAGGATGCTAAAAAAAATTACACAATTCATCAGAAGAAGGATGGGACAGTAACACCAGGGTTAAGAACCACAGTCATTAAATTTGTTCAAAGATCTAAGCTGTCTTCTATGTTAAAATGAAAGTAAAAGAAGAAGGGTAGAAATTCACGACATCAAAGACTTGGCAGGCTTTGGGCAACCATTAACTAAATTTATGTAAATAAGCATCAAAGGTATAACAACTCTACTGGGACAAAAAAGGGACCATTTAGACCGCAATATTTGCTGCGAATTAAAAGGTCAACCAAATGACAGTCCAAGCAACTCAATTTTTTTAAAGTACAAATAAAAAGCTACAACTACCCTCTAAATTCAGAAAAAATAATTTAGTCTATGCCATGTCTTTCTTTATAAAGCGAGAATCTTTTCGCACAGAGCAGCCACTAGGGACTTATGGGTGTGTTGTCTTCTTGTGCAACCTTTGGGAGAAGTCTGGATTTTGTTTTTCAAATTTTCCTTTTCCTTTTCAGTTTCATTTTCTGAACCCTTAATATTGATCAAATGCACCAAACCTCAATGGAAAATAGTTAAATTATTACAAACGAGATTCAATTTTGACATACAGCTTTCCTCTATTGAGCTGCTTCTTTCCATTTACTGTCACTTTGTTAAACACACTTTGGTTTTTGTTTAAACATGGAACTAGTAGCTAGCCTCTGGTCAAACTTAGTTTGTCAAGACTAAACTTGCAAAAGATCTTCATAAAGAGATTTGACAGTTACATTTGCATTAGTGACGTGTAAGAGACTATTTGCTTATATTTACTTTCTGTCTTTATGACACATTTCAATGTGCTTTAAAAACATTCTTCCACCTGTTAATAAAACTATCTCTTTTAATGTGTTATTTCTATAAAAGCCTGACAACTTTGTCACCATATGGATTTTATTTGCATCACAAGCATGGCACTATTACTATTACTAACTATTACTGCCAAATGGCAAACCCTAGACTAAAGGAGATGAGGGGTTAAACCAAACTGGTACCAAAGTGGCATAAAGGGCAATCATCTTAAACATAAACTTGTTTTTCACCAAAAAATAATTAGCAACACCATTAGGAAACACCTAATCAACTGTACTTCAACCATGAAACCGAGTATGTTCTACTACAATGATGCTTGAATGACATAATAATTTAAATTTATTCACTGGATGACCAAGGGACAAACGTACTTCTTTCTGGTCTTGGATGTTGATGAAGGTGGTGCCTGTGGTACGATGATAGCGGCATCCTTGCGTGGCCTGCCTCGAGGGCGCTTGTCTGCATGGGCAGGGCTTCCTGTGGACGTGGCCCCTGCACTGCTTGACGGCGGTGAGGGTCCCTGGTCAGAGGGTTCCACAGTCTTATCCTCTGATGACATTCTGATCAAGGAGAGAAGGATATACAAAAAAGTCACACAAAGTTATAAACAGCAGGTAGGATAAACTTTGTAAGAATCTTTTTAATCTAGAATTGACTTTTCAAAAAAATCTGAGGGGAAAAAAAGATTAAATATTCTTAGAGAATATGTAATGTTAGAGGATGGTCATTAGAGGTCACATTTCCAGTTTAATTTGTTAAAGACTATTCTTCATTTCTGTGCAATAGAGCAAAACAAAAATAATTGAAGAGAGGACAAGAGGCAATAGGTAATGAGCTCAACACCCCCCATACACACACACGTAAATCACTAGAACATGTCTTCCTGTGCCCACCAAGACGCCATAACATCCTGTTGTCTTTCATAGTGATGTGGGCACTTAAGAGTTCAAAGTGCACTCAAAAAACTGAGTTCTTTTCTAAAACATGTTAACAAAACGAGCCAAAATTCAGTTTCTCCTGATGTTCCATGTCCAATTCCATAGCCAAGTACCAATGAGGTTGGTAACTATATTTAAAAAATAACATGCTTCTTTGGCTGTTGAGAAGATGAAAGGACATAGAACCAAAATAACTGAGGAACCATTCTCACTTGAGGGCTGTTAATTGCTTTGCATAGCATGTAGTAGGCCGACAGACCTGAATGGTTCCTCTGTAGCTTTGCAGTTGTATGTATCTCTACAGTGAAGATGGTGAGAGAGGCAATTACATATGAATGAAGTTAACCAGATTGTAACAATTTACTATACCAATATATGGAATGGTACCTTTGTTGACTTGGCTACCAGGGTTTGCTCATGGTCTGATAACTTCACCCATCCTCCATGACACAACATAAACTGACTCCCATTTCTTCTTTATGCTTTTAACTCTGTCCTACTAATGGTTTAATAATTTAATTTACTTTCAGTTGGTTTGCAATTGAAATGCATCACTAAAAAGTTGACCCACAGTGCCCACTACAACTTAAGCTTAACAAATCATTACATTAACTCTTTGAGTGAAGTAGCATATGGGCATTATGGCATATACATACTGTACATGACCCAATGATACATTCTTTATGCATTTAAATGTATACCTATAAGAGTTGTTTACTTTAAACTACATGATTGTGTAAACTCGATGCTAGTGGAAGATAATCTTTAAGGCTTGAGGGGCCGTTGCAGCCGTAGAACATCTTGGTCCCATCTCATCTTGCAAAAGTGACATTCTGTAGCAGTCATTTTGATGATGTCTCAGTCAATCTCGTCATCAAATGATATAGATAAAATTGTTCTATTGTTATAACATGTTTTTCTAATTTCTAACTGTCTTTGGAGAGGACTACTCGCACAATTCGCATAGAGAAACGAGTATTCCAGGGAAATCATCTGTAACGAAAGTAGTGCAACAGACCCATCCGGTTTTTTTATGTATTTAGGAAATGGAATTCATTTTTGTTGACGCCGCCAGGTTGCACTTTGAATACAATTCCATCAAGAAAGACAATAGCAAACAATAGACATCACAACAGTTGGAGTGATGGTTTGATTATTCTACTTCACTTCTCTCTCGTCTTAGAAGATGAGCCAATATCTACATCATACGAGGACAGCCGTTTGGGCATTAGACCTCATGTTTCACTTATGCCATTTAGAAACTCTTAGAAAGGACAGATGCAATCATGGCTAGCTGGGGTACCATTGGACATATGCTAACGTTAGCTTTTGTTATTTAAGCTTGAGCACAAAGCGACTCACTGCATGCTCTAAGCTGCTAGCTTTAGCTAGCTTGTTGTTCGGAAGTATGGTCCTCTTTCCTATGGTCAAATTCAAAATTGCCGGCGAGGTCACATGAACGACGCAAATAATATACAAAGATTGTTTAACAGGACGCTAAGATTTACCCGAAAGCAATAATTGACTGAATTATTTCATAGTCCTATTAGACAAGCAACTTTGAGACAGCAAACAGGTTAGCTGACGTTGTAGTTAGTTTGCCAACTCAGCTCGCTAGCTGGTACGCCTACAACAGGCAAGATTTTCATTTTCATAATGCAAGTTTGACTGAATGTTATGCCCAGGATATTTGACGACATGTTGACTACAAGTTTAATGAACGGAACAAAACCATTGCCGATTGTTGCTGAGGACATAACTAACCGCTAGCCAACTTGCAACAACTGGAGGCAGGGCATTGAAAAGAACCGTTTGGGCCACAACACTAAAGGCTCGGGCTATTTACTGAAAACAAAACGGTTCCGTTGAAGTATAATAGTAAACACAAAATACACTGACGCCTGTTGTGGAACACTTATTCTGTGTTTGAAGCTACGTTTGGCCAGAGGAGAAATCTAAATACAAGTTCAAACCAGCAGTTAACATATCTATATTGTTAGTCGCAATGTGGATACGAACCGTTGAACTAAAGGCTCAGCTCCATTAAATAGTCTGACTCATGCAAACCAAGGCGGCGACAAAAACCTCAATGCCAGACTGAAGCTCGATCATGTTGGATAAGCTCTACTTAAAAGCGACAACAAATACATATCCAGCTTGAAATAAAATAATATCAACTTCCCATTCCATCTTACCTTCAATCCCTATGAATAGCGAATTATTTTCTTCATGTCCAAATTACTGGAGGATAAACGTCACACTTTTTATCACTTAGCCAGCGAGCTAATTGAGCTAGCTAGCCTCTCTCCAATGAAGGTACACCGCAGTTCTCAAAAATGCATAAAGCAGAACATTATAATCCAATGCTGTAACGTTATTCCAAATTTCGCCCATTTGACGGAGACGGATGATGTAGATCCGACAGAAAACAGCTTGGTTGGCACACGCATTTATTTGACGGATCACTTTCCTTTCTCCAATGACAGCTGTCGTCGCACGAACGTTAGTTCCAACCAGTTTAGGTTATCTAGCTAGTTTGCGTTAGCCGCCCAAGTCAGTGGTCAACAATTTTACCATTCATGGCATTTCACTGAATATCCGATCCAGCAGATTTTAAAAAGGAAGAAAAACAACAACTCTAAACTGCCGTCAAAAGGAAACGCACAATCTGGGAGGATAATGGGTTCGCTAGATCTCAGTCGTTCTGGTTCTATTTTCCTCAGCTGCAACGAGCTGAGCGAGAAAGCGACTACTTAAAGAGGCTCTCTCAGGCTGCCTGCCACGCAGCCAAGACCGCTACCGAGACTCGGGAATACACACGGGTGCATGCCCAAAAATACCCCGTCACCTGCTCGCTGGGGTATAGGGATGAAACGCCTCGAAAATACATATAAAAAGAACTAAGTTGAAAATAATGCCTCGGAATACTCTGTAACGGTGGCCATATCTATCGTTAAGTGGCACCGAATCACAACCTCTCTAGGTACCCAACAATATAGATCCAACACCCCAACCAAAAGTGCATCGCAAGTATCTCAGGTATTGACGCGACTCCTGAAGATGTGAGTCTTTTTGAAAGGGGGAGAATTTCTAACGACGTCGAAGAAAAGAAAGAACGACGAATACATACGCGTTCCATTTGGCGTTTTTTTTCTTCTTCAAAATACTCTCTGACCCTGCGGATGAATATAGACATTTAGTAAATAAAATAATGGCTAGAGAGAGCGCTAAACTCCGGCGCTGGGAGCCGAACTGGCTACGAGGAGCGGATCTTCTGCTGGTTGTATTCCAAACAACCCCGTGTAATTACCCGCAAGCGGTGGTGGCGGCTGCACCACCATCAACCGTCAGCCATCAGCCATCTACAATTAATCTGTCACGGTTGTCTCGATGACCGATCTCCCTGTTTTATCCCCTCATCTTCTCCTCTTTTCATGTTTATTTTGTTCTAGCACACCACGAT
>OMLC01035710.1:0-18679 GCA_900302585.1 Regalecus glesne
ATAGAGTTGTATTTGGTGGACACGTGCCTTCTTAAGCAGGGGGACCTTGCGGGTACTAAAGGATTTCAATCCATTACGGCGTAGTGTGTTACCTATGGTCATCTTGGTGACTGTAGTCCCAGCTGCCTTGAGATCATCAACAAGTTCCTGCTGGGTAGTTTCATGTTGTTCCCTCAATTTCTTATGATCAGGTTCACTTCCCTAGGTTGAGATCTTGCATGGAGCCTCAGATCGAGTGTGATTGATGGTCAATTGCTGTTTCTTCCATTTTCTTATTACCGCACCGACAATTGACTCCTTCTCACCAGATTGCTTGCCAATGGCCTTTTAGCCCATTCCATTCTTGTGCAGGACTAAAATTTTGTCCCTGTTGTCTTTAGACAATTCTTTGTTCTTGTCCATTGTGGAGAAGTAGGAATGTGATGAATTGGTTGATTCTGTGGACATGTGTCTTTTATACAGGTAATGAGTACTTCATTAGGAGTACTAATTAAGTAAGATCACAAAAAGAGGTGAATCTGTTCAGCTGGATCAGAAGTTTATTGAGAAACGTTTCGTCACTCACCAGGTGACTTCTTCAGTCTGAGCTGAAGGCAAACATCCCCCTCCTTATAAATGGTACCTTGATGCCACACAACAGTGACGTGACGAAACGTCTCTCAATAAACTTCTGATCCAGTTGAACAGATTCACCTCTTTTTGTGATTTCCCTACCTGGATTATTGAGCATGCATCAAGACATAATTAAGTAAGAGGACTAATCTATGTGGCTCCTGGTTACATAACCAGCCAGAATTCTTGCTGGTTTGTAGGGGTGAAATACTTATTGTTTCTTAATAAAATATGAATAAATGTTTAAAATTCTTATACAGGGATTTTCTGGGATATTTTTTCTATATTCCTTCTCTCAGTCTCTCACTGTTAAGAACCTACCAGCTGATGTGTTTGTGTGTGTGTGTGTGTGTGTGTTTAAGGTTATAGGATCGATCCCCGATCATGCAGGAGGCATGTCAAGGTGTCCTTGAGCAAGACCCTTAACCCCTAACTGCTCCCTGAGTGCCATATGTTGGCTTCTGACTTCTCCTATACAATAGGATGGGTTAAAATGCAGTGAAAACCAAATTTCCCCTTGCTGGGCTGATAATGGGATTTTTTAAATATTTATTGCTCATGCTCAGCTTCACTTTTTATTAACAATCGCCATTCAGTTCACTCTCTGGTCTTTATCATTATTCTCCCTTGTTTAGGTTGCTTTTATATATTTTATACCTGTCTAGATTTTAAGCCTCTCTGATTGTACTTTCCACTTTGCTGCTGTAACATCACACATTTTCCCCTATTTCTTATCTTGTGTTATTATCTCTGAGTTATCACAAAGTGAAGATAATCGATAGTTTGCTACAAGACAATCAAATGAACAAATTAATTTGGAAAAATTTGGATATTGTTTTGTCTTGCTTCGTTCCCCTCCGATTGTCATTATACAAGTGTTTATTATTGTTCATAAAGGTGAGGATGCCTGCAGTCAGCATTGACTGAAGATGTCACCTGCATCAGTGGTGAAACTTCTCTGTCAATAAAATGTGTCCAGATAAATTGATTCACTTTTTTTTGCGGTGCTCCTAGTCGTTTGTAATCTCTCTTCCTTATTCTCTGCTTCTCTCCTCTACCTTCTTGTATTCCTCTTTTCATTTCATCCTCCCTCTTTCAGCTAAGAATAGGTATTCATACAGGTTCAGTGCTGGCAGGTGTCGTAGGAGTGAAGATGCCTCGCTATTGCCTCTTTGGAAACAATGTAACACTGGCCAGCAAGTTTGAATCTGGGAGCCACCCCAGATGCATCAATGTCAGCCCAACAACTTACCAGTAAGTGTCTACATATGCTATCACACGCACATATAAATAGACTAATATTCACAGGTACAAATAGTATATTAGACACACATTCACACAAACACATATATAGAGTTATAATCTGGCTCATGTAGGCTACAACATAAAGGAGACAGGAAACAAGGCAACGGCAAGGAGCATCTAATTTATTCAACAGATTCTGAATTAGACAAAAAACACAAGTCAAATCACTTTTAGATTTCTCCAATGGAGCAGAGTAACGCCAACCAGATTCCAGTTCACACAGTCCCTGTCAATTCCGCCGCTCCTCGAATGACGACCAGCTCTCTCCAAAGCAGATCCAGAAGGGAGTTTTTCTGTCAATGCTTGCTCTTAAGTCTGGCAGCCCCGTCACAAAAAACCACCAGAATGGAAAGCCACCAGAATGCCCTCCACTCTGAAGGAAGAAGAAATCAGCTTTGACAGAGCTTCTAACCCAAACTCAACCCCTACCTACAGAAAGGAGAAAACCACCAAAGGCAATAACTCCCGCAGGTGGAGGGGCATCGACCCCCCCCACTAAAAATTGGTTCCCACCAGGAATCCCAGCAAACAGTCAAAACAATATATACATGATATTTTCTGAAATCAACTTGCAAGTAGCTCACCCTTTCTGTAGTGATCTTTAATCATCCTGCCTGCACCCAGTAACACATTACATCACATTACAGGCATTTAGCAGAATCTATTACCCAGAGCAACGTGCAACAAGTGCATAGGGTCAAGGTACAAAGGATACTGGAGCAACACTAGAAATTAGATGACAATCCTAGTGCCATCATAAGACTCCGACGCAACATCAATTAAGAAACACAAACCTAAAATAAACTAACAAGATTTCATGTGACTAAACCAAGTACATCAAAATCAAGAAAAGGAATAGGGCTAAAACTAGGAGTTAGAGATAGGACTGGATGGGGAGGAGGGAAGCTGCAGGTGGTCCACCGCAACCTTATTTGAGCAGCTTAATGTGATGAATTGCAGAAACAAAAAAAGTGCCTCAGTCAACGGTCCAGGCACAACAAGGAGCCCAGAAATGTCACGGTGCCATGGTCTGCACTGAAATAAAAAGCAACAACGCAGGAGTCCACAAACATGAAAGTGTTGCAACACCCACACCAGTGTGAGAGACTTTCCCCATGAACGAACAACCCAGCTGGGACAAGTAAGACTGAAAACACGAGGCACCTGCATCGACAACAATCGCATCCACTTGGAACTCAAATGGAAGGTCCATGCAGGTAACTACCAACTGTATTTCTCTTGGGGGCAGCAACCTTTTGGTTGCTTTCTTTGGGCTCTTGGCCAGCTTGGCTGTCAGAGGTTTCCTTGCCACCAACACTTCCCTGGTGGGCCTCTTGACGGCCACTCTGATGCGGACCTCATTATCTCCTGTGCTACTTTGGTCAAGTTGAGGTTCTGTCCCCCACAGGACATAATGCGGGTATCAGCACAAGCTGTGAAAAAAACAAGAAAACCTTTTGCACTCTCATCAGACACCTCAGCAACAGTGAGTGAAAGTATTACCACAGGAGGGGGTGGACCATCAGTTACCAGCCAGGTCATTCCCTTGGATGACACACACCTCTGATTGGCAATGCAGGTCATACGCCCATGGCCACCTTACCCTGAACCAGGCCAGGGTCAAGTTCCAACTCATGCACTAGAACAGGTGACACATTGAAATCTATTTCCCACAACAGAAGGCAATCCTCAGTATGAGTGCACTGAGAAAAGTGTAGGACTCCACTGCGACCAAAGTTGGGGGTGGCACTTTACAAAGAATACATTCATCCTCTAATTTGAACTTCCTAGTAATACTATACAAGATTTGTCTTTTTTCAATCCTTTTTTTTCCAACCCGAATTCCCCAAGTCGCCTAAGGCTGTCACTTTTTGATGCCCCTCTAGAGCGTCGACGGGAAAGAGGAAGCTGTAGCATGTGTCTCCTCCAAGTCACGTGATGAAAAGCCCTCTTTATTCTATACGTCATGGTCTCATGGTGGAAGCTCAGGGTTTGGCTGCAGGAGGAGAACGAAGCAAGAGTACTTTCCGTTCACTTTACCGCGAGCGCCCGCACGACCGAGAGGAGGACACTAGTGAACCTAGAATCATTTATCCAACCTATAACCCTTATAATCATTTGAGGCTTAGCCAATTATTCCCCACTAAGTATGGACCTCCGGCCATGGTTGGAAACAGCGCAGCTGGGATTCGAGCACCCAACTGCATGACAAAGAGATACGCTAAACATTGCCCTAACTTCCTACGCCACCGGAGGCCACAATATTTGATCATTTTAATTCACCTCTGTCATATGATTAATATAAAAGTGAAATCCTGAGCCTAGGATGTTTGTTGTTCAAGATGAAGTTTTAAAACACTTACTTTTAATGAATGAAATAGAGAAAGAGTGGGAGAAAATGGGATACATTGAATAAAGGTAAAGAAGCCTAGGCAAGATGGATATTTTCAACATGTTATGTTCAATCATAGATATGGGCAAGTTTATCCACATTTTTATAAGCTGAATAACCATATTTATGAGAGAGTTTTAAGTATTTGGGGGGATTTAATCAAAATCGGAGAAATTTCAGCAACCGAAACGGCAAAACCTCTTACTGATTCAACAAAAGGCAAATAAATAGGAGGAGGAAACAACATTATGTCTTCAGAATATAGGGCTATACGATGTTCTATATCTCCTATCTTTGCTGGTATATTTGCAAATTGCTATGGCAGGTGGCGTGATAGCCAGGTTGAACCACTAGGGAGAAAGGGGACAACCCTATCTCGTGCCCTAATGCAGTTTAAAAGGTGCCAAAGAAAGCCCTCTTCTCCTTTCAGCTTGTTCCCTGATTCTCAGGTGTCACCACAGCCTGTGGATAAGCATAAAGGATCCGGATCCAACTAAGATATTTTCCCCCACAACACACACCCTTGTAAGACATCAAAGGAATACTGCCATTTGGTTCTGTCAAAGGCCCAATGACAGAATAGCATTATCCATGCTGTGAGATTTTTCAGAAAATATTCTTTAATTATTGTGAAAACTATGTAATTCCTGGAAAAAATTCTGTTCCCGTCAGATTGAACCATTCTTGGAAAGAGTACCTCCAGCCTTCTAACTAGTACCTTACAAATAATTTAGGAGTAATGATGACCTGCCTGGGGTGTTTCTTTGCTTTTCACCAAATGAGCCCCAGCATAGGGTCTAGTATGATCTGTGACTTGTGACCTGATCTCAGATAAGCGGTTGACGATTTATAGATGGATTATTAAGAAGTGGCATCGGCCTTTAAGATCCATAAAGGGTAGAGGGTTTACACATCTACACATCTCTAAACCATCTCAATCTCACTTCTCTTGCCTTGTCTCCAAACCTTCCAATCTGAGCTGTCTCCCTAATATTCTCTCCACCAAGTCATCCAACTCACTCCAGAATTATTTTTCTCATCCATCTTACACCAAGCTTGTGGAGCCTACGCACTGATAACATTCGTCATCACAACTTTGATCTCTACCATAATCCTCATCACTCTGACACTCTCTTCATCTACAACACACCCTTGATATACTCTTCCTCCATGATTTCCCCTACTCCATTTGTTCTCCTATCTGCCCCGTGGCAGAAGAGTTTTAACCCACCTTCAAAATTCCAGACCTTATTCCCTTATTCCCTCTCTATTTAGTCTTTTGCACACACAGTGTATCTAGCTTCCTTCTCTCCATCACATTGGCAAGCTCTCTCCCTTCACCAGTCATACTGCCACTATTTAAAGGTCCAACTATCAGCTCTGCCCCCCCTACCCTTCCATTGTCCTGCTATCTCTGGATATACCTTCCCCCTCTCCTTCTCCTTTGGCCAACAGTAGAATCACTTCCACTAGCATCCTGCTGGCCAGTAGTACTGATGACGGTCATTTGTAACCCAGGCCTCAACCGATCGACCATCAAAATCCCCATTTATGATCCACATATTTGATTTTGCAAAGGATTTATGCTGGATGCCCCTCCTGACACAATACTCCCTGATTTATTGGAGCTTTGGAGTGGCACCAAGAATGCATTGGTTGTTCACTGGTTTGTGCACTGGCTTGGGCATCCTCAGTGGCTAGGCTGTAGGAACTCAAGGATGAGTCATTAATTTCTTTGGGATCTATAGTCACACACCTTTCTGTGTTTGAATTGATTTTATTGCTCTTTCAGATGTTTTAATTCACCAAGCTAGGAACTTGCTAGTTTTTCACCCTGTTCATAATAAGATCGCTTCACGTTCATTAATCTTTTTAATGTCTTATTTATACATCGAACGTTACATTTAACTTGTATCTCAATTAGTTTTATAAATAATTGTTGGAAGTGATTCTTGGAAAAAATGCTTTCAGCTTTCAGTTTTCTTTTTTCAAGTATTTTTTTTTCCTTTTCCAATCCAAAAAACATCTGATGAAAGTTTGTGAAGTGTATCATCTGGCCCCCTTGAAAAGGCTTTAAAAGCTTCCCACCATACATCAGCACATAAAGACCCTGTCTTTATTATATCAAAAATTATAATGAATTTGTACCTCAATAAATCCATGAATTCTGGGTCCCTAAGCCAGAATAACTGAATTTGTCAGCTCATAAAGTAGTCCAAAGAGTTAGTTAGGTATGTTAAAATAAGTGAAACCAGAGTATGGGTTGAAATGATTATGCTATCATACCAGCAATGTGTAATTATATATACTAAAGTAGAAGAGACTAAGTAATCAATTCTGAAGAAAGTCTGACACATACTGGAATAACAAGAAAAGGTTAGCCGATCAGGATATTATTTTCTTTACATATCAACTATATTAAATCCCTTTATATACTGTAAGAACTCCTTATCTAATGATGAGAGGTATATGTTTCAATCTCAGGTTGGCATGTATTGTTAAAATCCCCAGCTATAATAAAATTGCCATGCAAAGCAGCTTGAGATAGAAGCAAGTCTCTGAAAAAGGATGGATTGTCCTTATTCGTTCCATACACACTGACCAGTTTTAATCGAATTGAAATGATTTCACACTGAATAATGAGGTTTTTGCCAAATCGTTATTGATTGACATTGATAAGGTGAAAAGGCACAGAACTATGTTTCAGTGACTACCTAATGTGAGTGTGAATTGAAGGTACCTGAAAATACTTGACCCAGCCATCTTCTCCTCACTCTAGTTATATCTTCAGGGGTCAAATGAATTGTCTGGAGAAAATCTATGTTGGCTTTTAAATGTTTTATCGTACTTATAAATTGTTTAAACTTAAACATTTCATCAAACTTTTACATTCTAGGAGGTGAATTGAAGTTCAGAGAACAGGTTGAT
The DNA here is from genome assembly GCA_900302585.1 of Regalecus glesne. Taxonomy (NCBI): domain Eukaryota; kingdom Metazoa; phylum Chordata; class Actinopteri; order Lampriformes; family Regalecidae; genus Regalecus; species Regalecus glesne. The sequence continues at coordinate 7,238 of OMLC01035710.1, forward strand.
AAAAACATGAATCAAAATCAACTGAGTAGATTTTAAAGGGCCGTGTAGCCAAAAAAGAAGAAAAAAAGAAAAAAAGGAGAGAGAAAAAGAAATGTGCCTTAAGAGATTGTAAACACAATAGAGGGTATTTCCCCAACTGAAATACACCCACAATGATAAACACATCGAAACATATCCAAAGGGAGCCTGATTATGGAGTTTTGCTGGCCTTAGATCATGGAGAGGAACAGCGTGCTGAGAAATTAAACCAGAGCCCCAAGTGCAACATGGACATTGTCAGAAGTGAAAACTGCTACAACCAGCCTAAACTCTTTGCTAATTTCAAATCAAATCTATTAATAGCCTACATATAGTGTTCATATTTTTCAATTATGTTTATGAAGTAGCCTATTCATATACATACATAAAGTCTATGCTCAGACCACGTTAACACACTTACAGCTGCTTCCTGACTGTGAGTCATCAAGTCCGCACACAAACATCTCTACTCTTGGTGCCATGTCCAAGATCTAATTTACCCTGGAAAGTCACCAAAAGTTTAGCGGGGTGAATTTTTTGCACTGTCCACTCTCCTATTCCTTTTACTTTTTTCTTCTAAAAAATGATCCCCTTTTTTCCCACCCGAATTCGCCGAGTTGCCTATGGCTGTCGCTTTTTGATGCTCCTTTAAAACATTGACAGGAAGGAGGAAGCCATATCATGTGTCTCCTCTAAGTCACATGATGACTAGCCCTCACTCTTTCACACATTAGAATCTCGCAGGGAAAGCACAGTCGCAGGAGAATGACGCAAGAGTATTTCCCCTTCACTTAACCGTGAGCCAGCGCCCGGAGGACTGCGAGCGCCCGGGTGATCCAGAGGGGTACACTAAAGAACCAAGAATCCTTTATCCAACCTGACCCCGATATCCATGTGAGGCTTACACGATTATGCCCTACGAACAATGGACCTCCGGCCATGGTTGGAAACAGCGCAGCTATGATTTGAACACCCAACAGCACGACGCACAGACGCACTAAATATCGCCTTAACCGCCTACTCCACCGGAGGGACCACCTGCTCCTTCTTCCCCATATCAAAAATATTCCATCACTTAAGCAGTTTAGCAAAATCGTCATGGAAAAAAATATAACTTCCTCCCTGGCCACTGAGTCAGTGGGGACGTTGGAAACCCGATGGTACAGAGTCCTAATGACTCCCAGTTTATGCTCCAGAGGGTGGTGGGAGTCACACCATAAATACTGGTCCGTATATGTGTGGGTTTCTGGTACACACTTACAATCAACTGCCCCCCAACACCAACCTTAATTTCAAAATCTGAAGAAACACAGCACATTATCTTTTGCATCCTCCCTTGTGAATTTGATGTAGGCACCCACTGAGTTAATGTGTTCAGTGAACTGTGGTACGTCCTGGGATTTAATTTTAACCCAGGTGTCGTCCACATACCTGAACCCGTAACTAGTTGGATTCCCTGTATATAAAGCCAGAGCCTTCCTCTCTACTTCCTCCATGTATAAGTTGGCCACTATAGGAGAAACAGGGGAACCCATAGCACACCCATGCTTCTGCCTGTAGTATTGCCCCTGATACATGAAGTACGTAGACTGAAGACACAGTTTCAGGAGCAGACAAACTTAGTCAGAGTTATGGTGGTCCTGTTTCTGTGCATGGTGGTCCAGGCCCTGGAGGATCTCCCAGGAGTCTATATCATAGCAGATGCTGTGTTAATCATGGGGGAAGGAGCAACACAAGAGGAGGCAGAAAAGGACACAACGAGAAAGTCAGATGCGTTCTGACCAGGTGCAGAGAGTGCAACATCAAGCTGAACACTAACAAATTCAAGCTCAGACAAAAAGAGGTATCCTACATAGGTCATCTGCTCGTGGCCGAAGGACTGAGAATTAACCCGGAGAAATTAAAGGCAATCAGAGAGATGCCAAGGCCAATAGATGTGAAAGGAGTACAGACACTAGTTGGGATGGTCAACTATATATCCAAGTTCTATGATCACCTTTCAAATGACTGTGAGATTCTGAGACAACTCACATGCAAAGAGAACATGTAGGAATGGACAGACATCCAAGAAGGGGTGTTTAAAAGACTGAAAGACAAAATCACTAATGCACCAGTCATACAGTACTACAATAATGAAGAAGAGTTGACACTTCAGTGTGATACATCAGACACAGGACTGGGGCCGTCCTGATACAGAAAGGTAAACCGGTAGCATTTGGTAGTAGGGCACTCACACCAACTGAAAAGGGCTATGCCTAAAGAGAAAAATAATGTTTAACCATAGTGTTTGGGATGGAAAAGTTCCATCAGTATACTTATGGTAGAGGGGTTACAGTAGAATGAGATCATCAGGCTCTAGAGAATATACACAGCAAGTCATTACTTAGTGCACCTAAGAGACTGCAGATAATGTTTCTCTGGCTGCAGCAGTACGATATTAGTGTGACCTATGTACCTATGTTACTTGCAGACATGCTGAGTGGAGCATATTTACCAGAGAGCACTAATGGAGAGAATCAGACAGATATAGAGATTGTCAACATGGTCAGCTACCTACCCATTTCAGCAGAGAGGCTGAGTGCCATCAGGGCTGCAACAAATGATGACATAAAGTTACAGAGTGTAGCTGGTCCACCAGTTGAGCCATAGATCATATGAAGTGGAGTTAGAGTCTGAGATGAAATCATCACCACCTGAAACACAATCTCACCACACTCACACTCACACTAACACAAAACACACCCAGACCAACAGTGACTGAGGGAGCCATATCACCAGGTCAGGCCGACAAGTTGTCAGACCCCACTACCTGACAGACTACAATCAGTTATTGGAGTATGGTCTATCAGAAGAAGGAGAAAAAAGGTAAATAAAATGTGCTTGTGCACTTGTTTGGAAAACTGATGTTTTGAACTGTTGATTTACTGTTGCTTATGTTGTTAGAACTGTTGTAAATGAGCAGAGCACATAATAAAAGTTTGTTGCACTAGAATACCTAAGTCCAAGGAAAGATACTCCCTTGAAAAAAGAAAAAGATGTAACAATAGGAATGTTGCAAAAAGAGGTGAATCTGTTCAGCTAGATCAGAAGTTTATTGAGAAACGTTTCGTCACTCACCAGGTGACTTCTTCAGTCTGAGCTGAAGGCAAACATCCCCCTCATTATAAACGGTACCTTGATGCCACACAACAATAGGCTGGTTTCATATGCAAGTTGGGTGATCAACTGCACATTCAGTGACAATGGGCATCATTCACAGAGGATTGGGGAATGTTTGCGATCACGGCATTGTAAGACGCCGATAGATGTACTCTCAGGCCACCACCCCTATTCAAAGACGGTCGTTCCCTCTTCTTGTTTGCCTTCAGCTCAGACTGAAGAAGTCACCTGGTGAGTGACGAAACGTTTCTCAATAAACTTCTGATCCAGCTGAACAGATTCACCTCTTTTTTTGTGATTTCCCTACCTGGATTATTGAGCATGCATCAAGACAATAGGAATGTTGATTTAAGTACTGTTAAATAAATCTAAAAAAAGATTCCCTTATCAGTCCCACACAGTCCAGTCGGTTTGATACCCCTCTAGAGCATCAACAAGAAAGAGAACGCCATAGCATGAGTCCTCCAAGTCACGTGACGAATACCCCTCGCTATTTTGCACATCGCAGTCTCACGGGGAAAGCACGGTGCTTTGACGTTGGAGAAGGAAGCAGACTACTTTCCATTCACTTAATCCCAAAGACCTGGATGGGGACACTAGCAAATCCAGATTACTTTATATAACCTAAACCCTATACCCATTTGAGGTTTATCCAATTATGCCCCACTAATTTTGGACCTCTTGCTGTGGTTGGAAACGGCACAGATTAGATTTGAACATCCAAATGCAAGACGCAGAGAAGCACTGGTGGACATAGGTGCCTTAACCCCTACACCACCAGAGAGCCCCCAGAAACGTATACTTGAGCAAAAACTACACTTACGATAAGCCTGAGGTGTTTACTATGCATTTTCCTGCACTTTGGCCAACCAACATCCTTCTTATTGGTTACCCATGATTGTGCTATACTACATGATTAAGTACACATTCTAGACTTGCTGTTTTTAAGGTTTAGAACAATGTCATTAAGGTAATCATACAGCACACCTGAATGGAGGTTTTAATACTTCACATAAATGCTAATGCCAATGTTTAATGTATTTGATAAACCAATTCCAACACAATACAATATTATCATACCATAGTGATATGCAAACAGAGAGGTCCGTTTTAATGTTTCATGATTAAGTCAAGTCAAGTCAATTAAATTTATATAGCCCATTATCACAAATTAACAATTTGCCTCAGTGGACTTTAGATTAACGCAAAATCCTGACCCTAGACCCTCACATCAGATAAGGAATAAGTCCCTCAAAAACCCCTTTAATTCTAACTAATCAAGATAGGTCAACTCCATTTTCATTGCACCGTGGGATGCACCAAGGCTGTTCCTTTAGTCCATTCCTATTTGCAATTGCTATTGAACGCTTTGCTATTAGTATTAGGCAACATGGCTCCCTCAAACCCTTTTGTCTAGGAGATTCTACCACCATTTATCATTATATACAGATGACAGGGTAATCTTTATATCACAGCCTGAGCTATCTATTCACATTCTGTTAGATCTTATAAATTCATATGGGGAAGTTTATGGGTACATAATTAACTGGAAAAAAGTGAATTTATGCCTCTCGGGGTATCCATAAACTAGAATTCCTGCATAATCTCCCATTTAAAGTTTCAGACAAGCGGAAGTACCTTGGATTAACTCTTCTGAAAGATCCTAAATTACTTTTTAAACTTCATTTCCATGAAAATGTCGAAAAAAATAAAAGGAGATAGTGGCAAGTGGCACACACTCCCACTTTCTATGGTGGGTCGTATAAATGCTAATGAGATGGTTTCACTGGCAAAATTCCTATACCTCTTTCAAAACCTTCCTATTTTCCTAACAAAGTAATTCTCTAAGTTATTGGACTCAATAATCATGCCCTTTATTTGGGGTTTTAAAGCTCATAGAATATCAAAAACTAATTTAGAAAAACCAAGAAAGAATGGTGGATTTGGAATGCCATGCTTTCAGCACTACTACTGTGCAGTGCATCTTAGAGCTCTTACCTACTAGTGTGAAGGCTATAGCCTGGGGAATTCAGCACACACCCCTGCCTGGGTGGCCATTGAAAAGAAACATGTCAATGATAGTTCACTTCCAGCTCTTCTTTTCTCAACACCTGGACTGCCCAGCACAAACGTGAATAACTGAATAATTATTTGTTGTTTGAAAATATGGCAGCAAATTAAGAAGTGCTGCAAGTAACCTGCAACGTCTATCTATACTGCTATCACAAAGCAAGAAGAGCAGCTAGTTAGTGTTTCCAAGCTAGTTAACCTCAAAAGTTCTATGGAGGGACATCCTGATTCAATCGATGTAAACCTGGCTACATTACAGAATATGCATCAAGACATGGAACAGCGCATTTATGGCAAGGAGACTCTTACGGATGGCAACCACCGCATCACAGCACTAGAGACTAGATGTGAAGAACTTCAAGCACCCAAAGGAAGTCTTAGTGCCAAGCTAAATCACTGAGAAGGGTGCTCCCGAAGTTTCAACACTATGATAGTTGGTATTAAAGAGGGAGAATAAAATGGTTGCCCAACTGAGTTTGTGTCTGGGCTAATTTCAGAGCTCCTTGACCAAGAAAAATTCAGTAAACCAGTCAAAATTGATAGAGCTCACCACAGCCTAAAGCCAAAGCCAAAAGAAGAGGAGCTGCCAGGGGTCATCCTCGCCAAACTTCAAAACAACAGAGACGTGAGGAATATTCTATGACTAAGCCGACAACACCCACCACTCGGCTACAAGAATTAGAAAGTTTCCATATTTCCCGACTTCACTGCCAAGGTTGTAGCCCAACATCAAGCATTCAACAGTGTCCAGAATATGCTGGCTGATGCTGAAGCCAAGTGCATCATGCATTTTCCAGCCAAACTTCAAGTGTCCTACAACAAAACTGTCAACATCTGCAACTCACCAGCAGCTGCAGAATGGTTAGCCAACTCTATTACAACTGAAAACTGATGGATTAGCTGTCTGTGTATGCTATATCATAGCCATATTACAACATTGGTACTATATGGCCAAAATTTGTCCTAGAATAGTCTGAGGTGTTCCACATGCACCTGTAATGCTATATTAACACTGAATTGATATATGCTATTGCATAGGCATTTGGAAAGAATGTAAATGTATTCAAATTTACATTCTTTCCAAATGCAATAGATAGAAATGATCATGGTGTGGAATGGAGGACTTTTTTCTTTTACTTTTTTTCTTGATGCTGCAGTAGGCCTACAAAATGCATACTGCATCGAGGAGAGGGCGGAGCTGTCAGCTTTAGTCTGCCCTTATTTGGCTGTTCCGTTGGCTCTTCTACCCACCAGTCTCCTATATGGACTTGGGATGTGCTGTGTTTGTGTTTGTGCTTTGTTGCGGTATTAGGATTGTTCTGTTTGGGTGTGTGTATGTGTTCTTTGTTAATCTGCCAAAGTTATTTGTTTCATGTATCAGTCCAAACGTTCTGTCATACTTTTACTTTAATGTAGGATAATTACTCAAGTAGGTCAGAAATGAGTCCTATCACTTTTTTGTCCTGGAACAGTAGAGGTCTTGGCAAAGCCCTTTAGTGCGGGAAAGTACTCTCACATTTAAAATTGTGGTCATCAGATGATTTTTTTTCAAAAGAAACCCACATCCGCCAAACTGAGCAGAGGAGATTGAGAGCTGCATGGCTGTCACAAGTTTATCAAACCACCTTCTCTTTCAACGCAAGAGTAAAACAATTCCATTTATATTTAAGTCCATGGTTACTGACCCAGGTGGGAGATATCTCCCTGTCTCAGTTGATTCTGTTCCATTAGTTCTTTTGAGTATTTATGCTCCCAACTTTGGCCGCACTGACTTTTTTTGTGTGCAAATTTTTCCATTTTGCAGCGGAACATAATACTCACAATATAATTACTGGGGGAAATTTCAACTACTATTTAGATCCTCAGGCAGACCACTCTTCTTCTAAAGCAGCCCCACAATTGAAGTGCGTATATGTGCTTAACAACCTGATTAAATCACTTGATACAGCTGACATATGGAGATATCAGCACCCCTTAAGCCAAGAATACTTCCCCCTTTCTTCTGTGCATGGCAGCTTTACCTGAATCGATTATTTTTTGGCTGATACTAGACTAATATTTAGAATAATTGGTTCCACATACCATAACATCTTAGTTTCATAACATGCTCCTCTGACCATGAAGATTAATTGCAATCTCCACGCACGTTATTACAGCTGGAAGTTTAACCCCACACTGAACTCACAGGATTTTTTTCCAGAATACATTGCTAATAGGATGTCAGACTTTGTATTTATTAATGACAATGGTGCTGTCTCAGAATCAACCCTCCGGGAGTCCTTCAAAGTCAATTTGAGAGGTCACATAATCTTTTATCAGTCATAAAGTAAAAAAGTTAGACAGAAGTGTGTCTGAAATTGAACCTGACTTTACTTTGCTGGAGGATTCTTACAGAGTCAAAATCTGAAGGTATCCTTTATAACATCTTCAGGATAAAATGTGGGAGTAACCATATTCTTGGTGAGCAGGTCAGGCTGTATATTTCTAAATTAAAATGAAACCACTGTGAGCTAGGTGAGAAGGCACACAAGCTGCTTGTAAGGCAGTTAAAAGTAGTATAGGCTGATTGGGCAATTTACAAGGTCTCATCTCCTACTGGACAGCTGTAAACTGATCCTAATCAAATTAATGACAGGTTTTTTTACTTTTATAGTCAATTATATGCATCAAAGTCTAACTTTTTTCCACTGATGCTGAGATCTCAGATTTTCTCAATGCACAGGACACTCCGGCTCTAGATGAAGTAATAAGGCAAGAGCTAGATACTGACATCTCACCGTATGAAATCAAAACAGCTATTAGCCCCTTCCTTAATGGCAAAGCCTGTTGTACTGATGGATTTGGCATATAATTTTACAAGGCACATATAGAAACCATTGCTCCACTCATTCTCCGTATGGTAAATTGCTCTCTGAAAGAGGAGATTTTTCTCAACTCCCTTTATGAGGCTCATGGATGTCTTCTCCTAAAAAAAGATAGGGATGACACGGATGTCACATCTCACCGTCCTCTAAGTTTGTTAAATAGTGACCAAAAAATATTGTAAAATTTCTTACGAATAAATATATCAGTGCCTTAATTCCCCAGAATCAATCAGGTTTCATTCCATACAGATTCCCTTTCTCTAACTCTCACTGTCTGTAAAATATATATATTCTAATAAGCTACCATATACTGCTGTCAATATTGTTAGATGCCCAGCAGGCCTTTGATCAATTCTAATGAGATATGTTTGCCACTCTTGAAAAATTTGGCTTTGGTGTTAAATTTCTTAAATTTCTGAAACTGTTAAGAATGCTCTATGCGTGTCCAAAATCCTCCATTTTTACTAATTATGACCCCCCCTCCCAGTTTTGCCGGGCTGTGGCACTAGGAAGGGGTGCTGCCTTTCCCCTATGCTCTTTGTTTTGGTGGGATAAGGTGTGGCATATATGATCGTACTAATGGCTTATACCCAGATGATGTGGTCCTGACCCTGTCAGTTATGTCATCCCTGCCCCCCCTCCGTGATCTGATAAGATCATTTGTTCAATTCTCTAGATTTATAACTAAATGGAAACAAAGTCTGTTCGTGCCTCTATCAGATGACTTATATCAGTGGTTCCCAACCTTTTTGGGGTTGTGACCCCATTTTAACATCACAAATTTCTGGCGACCCCAGAAATTAAAAACATACTTTTTTGGAAAAAAATGATTTGTTTTTGATCTAATACTTTGTTATACTATGTTGAAAAAAAACCATTAATGTTCGGCAACATTTAGGCGATATGATGCATATTATTATGGACAGAGTGAGAAAAACAAGGTTGAGATTAGTGCACAAAGTGAGAATTTTATTTTCTCTGTTGTGTATATGTCAGTCAAGCTTTAATTTGCAAGACTGCAAAAATTCACCCTGAACAAATGATAACTCAAGCAATGAACCCAAAATTGTGGCTGATCTCAGCCACAATGATGATTTGAAAGATGAACAGTACGACAGCTTGGTGCTTCTGTTTCAGCTTCAGAGTTTGTCATGTCTTTATGTATTATAATTGTCTCTCTCAACTAACTTTATTTAATAGGACAGCTGAGCCTGCACACGTCACTGCAGCCTTTCAAAGTCAGCCACTGTAGTGGACAGAGCGCTTCTAATCTCTGACGTAACATCCAGTCGAGAACAGTATGTTGACTTCATGCACGCAAGGGCTCTAAATCCAGGTTCAAACAAATATGTGATTCTAAAAAGAACCAACAGTTTGAAAGCACATAGTGAGATATCTGGGTACTCATCTCTTGCTCCAAACTAGAATTCCTCCACTGCCACTCGCGAATGTGATCCCTGATGCGTTTTAAGATCAATGAGCTGTTCAACAGCGGTGGCAGGCAGGTCCACTGCACCGGCATCACAGTGGAATGGGTTCCTCACCCAGTCAAACTTTGACATGTCCAAGTCGGGAAAATAAGTGGCAAAGTGCTTTTCTAAGTTTTTCAGGTGGGCGCACATCTCATTTGTGGAGCATTTGTCGATACTGTTGTCTGTATCAATATTATCAAGATGATTGTACTTCCCAAATGTATTTATCTTTTTCAAAATGTTCCCATTTATCTCAAAGCCACCTTATTTAAGTCAATAGACTCTATTATTTTACCATTTGTATGGGCAAACAAGCCCCCCCACATCTCTAAAGCCCCGCTCCAGATGCCTACAATTGAAGGTGATTTTGGCCTGTTTGTTTTGCGTCATTATTACTGTAATAATTGTCTGGCATTTTGGAATCATGCTCTATGCACTGAGGATGAGGGTAACTTCCTCCCCAATTGGCATTGACTCCTATCAGTCAAAAATATCTGTTGGAATGTCCCTTAGGGCTATTTTCTTTTCAAAAACTAATTTACCAGTCAAAAAACCTAAAGGAGACTTTATTTGATTAACTCCATGATGGTTCTTAGACCAATTAAGGGTGTCCTGAATCTATCTGAGCTTTCCTTCTATGCTCCCAAATGTCACAACCCTTCCTTCAAGCCAGGTATAATGGATTCAGTGTTTACACACTGGTTAGAGAAGGGCCTTGTTACTATTAGTGATCTTATATTGACAATGCCTTTGCATCTTTCACTCAACATAAGGATAAATATGTGCTTCTATCTAGACATTTTTTCTGTTACCTTCAAATTAGAAGCTTTGTAAAGGGGTCAGAACCCACAAGACATGAATTTTATAGACTTTTGACTTGTAGCCCCTTGTAATCCAAATGCTTGATCTCAGAGTTTGTTGCCCTTTTCCCAGTGGTTGCCTCCTCTCTTCACATCAGAGAAGATTGGCTTATATACATTAGAGAGGAGATTGATGGTGGGTTATGGCCAAAGGCATTAGATAGAATAAGAATATGTTCTATCACTACAAGACTTCAGCTAATTCAGTTTAAAGTCATCCACTGTCTGAGCTTCTCAAAAACTAAACGGAAAAGTATTTCCCCCTCTGTCTCTACCACCTGTGATAAATGTAAGACCAGTGATCATTGGTCGTCTCTGGGTCATCTTTTTTGGGCATGTCCCAAGCCCACAGGTTTTTGGGGTGACATTTTTAACTTGTGCAGTGTCATATAAAACCCCCAAATGAGACCTGATGGCCTCTTTGTAATACTGGGATGTACGTCTTATTCACTAACTCTCTCTATAGATCTACAGCAGCCCCTTATGTTTGGTATGGTCATAGCCAAAGAGTTATTTTAAGGGAATGTCCATCAGTGTCCTCCTCACCCTACTTTAAGGTATGGATGCATGATATGGTATCCTGTTTGTACCTGGATGAGCTGTGTTACACTTTGTCAGACACCCACAGCCAATTTAATAAGATCTGAGGGCCTTTCACAAACCATATTAAGAGAGAACAGTCAAAAGATGAAGTCTAATGGTTTAAATTTGGGTTGTATTGTACTGCATATGGTGGATTGTTTTCCTATTTCCATGATATGAATTGCTTTCGTGTAAATTGCTTGCTGATTCTCTGCCCTTGATTTGGGATTTCCTTGACTCGTTTCTTCTTCCCAATACGATGGAACTCTTACTTGTCAAAACCTGCAGACATTTTCCTCAGTTTCTGGAGTGGACTATCGATACATGCTGGTATCTTTTTTTATGAGCCGGTAGATATTGTCTTTTTTGTTTTGTCTTGTCTCTTTGTGACTGTCATACAGAAAACCTTCAATATAT
>OMLC01035711.1:0-10976 GCA_900302585.1 Regalecus glesne
ATTGAGGGCTGACTTACTGATGACACATGGCCAGGAAGAAATGGAGGTGCAGCCAGCCCATTGATCCCACACATATCTCGGCCATATCTGGAGAGGAAAATCCAGCAGAGATTTACGAGCTGATCGAGAACAACAACATGCTCATCCTCGTGCCCGTTCCAAGAGGGTCCGGCCGGCGCTGTGCTGCGCGTGTCAACACGTCTCAGTGCCATTTGTCACGTGGCCCCTGTAGACAGTCCTCCAGGGGTCTGTGAGATGGATGCACCACAGTATGGGGCCCCCAGTATGAACGGCCATTACGTAAGGCCGAGGGCAGTCGTTTGACATGCGGGGGCCCCGGGTTCTCAGAAGGAGGACGGCTCAGATGAGTGGGGCTTTACTCTGGCATCCGTACACCTGGTGGTGGAGGAGGAAAATTCATTGTGCTCACGTCTCATTTGGAAGAAAGATGTCTTCATTTCCTGGAAGGAGGCTGAGAGAGGCCGTGGATCCCAGGGAAGCTATTTATTACCAGTCCTCCTCCATGATCCCACTCGCTTCAGGGTTATGCAATTTAGTGTTGCATAATTTAGAGGGATGATAATAAAAGAACAACATCGCTTACTCGGAACTTCACTTCTTAAAACTGAAGTGACGGAGATGCACAGCTTCATGCTGCGGCTCTGCTGCGCCGTGTCTTCACTTCTCGCTACTCAGGATCTGAGCTGCAGGGGAATCATTAAACACATAATCCCCTGTTTCCACTTCAAAACATGTTGTTGTTCTACTCCATCAGCTCTGAGTCCTGCTGGACTGGTCCAGCATCTAGTCAGGAGGTCACCTGGTCTCCTCCCTAGTGAGGTGTTCCAGACACGTCCAGCTGGGAGGAGGCCACGGGGGAGACTGAGGACCAGGTGGAGGGATTATATCTCCACCCTGGGACCACCTCAGGACCCCCAGTCAGAGCTGGTGGATGTGGCCAGGAGAAGGAGGTTTGGGGTCCCTGATGGAGCTGATACCTCCATGACCTGACTCTGGATAAGAGGTTGATGATGGATGGATGGACCTCTTACGAATATAAAACCATGATTATAAAGAAACTACAGTCCAAAGAGTGTCTTATCATATGATGTATGATAAGACACAGAGATGTATTGCATGTAACTCAACTATCCCTGCTTGGCCAAACACTACGAGAGACATTAAAAATGGTTGTGAGGCGGCTTTCATCCTCTTATTTGAAGAAGGTCTAGAATGTAACCAGACTTAATATAACTGTCACCGATGGAGTTAAGTAAGCCTGGTCCTGCTCAGACACCTCTCCCTCAGGTGAGCGTTGGGATACATCCATAAAAACAATGTCAAATATGAGATTTGAGAGGCTATTAAACTTGTGGCATCTGCACTGTTTATATCCATCTCTGTTGATGAGGACCACTTGGAACAAATTACTGCATGGGTTAGCTTAGTGCTTTCTAGCCATCTTTCAAAAGAGAAGAGCCAGTTGAGAGCCCATGTTCATGATGAGCTTATTTTTCTGATTGATAAGGCCAGGCAGCATCGCTCTCAACACAACTGTGTTGCCAAAAGCATCTGCACAGAAGAGATTGCCTAAAATACCTTTTCCTTTGTCTCTAAATCAGCCTGATGAGTTGGCTGTCTTTGAGCCAGTGGCTAGACCTGTGCATCACCACCCTTGTCATTGATAGACCAAGTTCTTATTCTCTCTTTCTCTCTCCTTCCCTCTCTCCTCTCTCTGTCCTGCTCTCTTTCTCTCCCTCTCATTCTCTCGCTCATTGCCTGGAGTCGGTTGTCAGGAACAGATTGTGACACTTTGTGACATGGCAGTCGGGCAGAATTATGCTGCGCCTCCATCGTCCTGCCATCACGCCAATGGTTGAATGTCCATCAGGGGCCTGTGAGAGCTGGATAGCATGTCTCTGTAAGTGCTGGGGGCACGCCTGCCCCATTGCCTCACATTCACAAGTGTTTACTCATCCTCTGCTGATTGTATTCTCCAGGAGTATAATTGGGGGGAAAGAGAAAAGCGTGGTTAGATTTTGTGGTGACCTACTATGAGCAGCCCCAGGGTTGAGAATGCAAGGCCCTGGTTTGTTCCTGCTAATTATTTACCTCACCTAGAGGCCAGCCTTATCCTCAAGGAGTCGGCCAGGGTTGCGCCGTTGCAGGCATAGTCTTTTGTCAGACACTGAATGCTGTGGCCTCTACTGCGGTTATATTTTTACACGGTATCTGCTGCTGAACCAAGCTCTTTAATTGTTGAAATTGATATAGAGTGTGCTAAGTGCGGTAAAATGCTATACTTGCTGATGCTCACTGAACAGGTTCCCCTCATTGGTACGTATGATAAATCTATTCTCATGGAAGATTAATGGGCTGCAGAAGCGGTGTTGAATGTCATTGTTGAAGGTTGAAAGTATTGAGCGGCTGAATCCTATCCATATGTTTTCAGGAATGACATAAATAGGCTCAGCCGGAATCCATTTTGACTTATCAAGCGTAAATCCGTGCCAGAGCCACAAGGTACTTGCCAAGTATTCTGGCTCTGAGGCCTCGAATAACAAATCCTATTCCACATAATTTCCACTGAAATTGGCCATGGCCGTCTGTTGCCACCCTGTTTTGTCTTTTTTTTTTTCTTTTCTCATATGCCACGTGTCCTTCAGCTCTTAGCTGCACATCAAATCTGCTTTTTTTCTTGTAACTGGACCCTCATAGCCTGGGTTTTTTTCATGTCACACCAGGCTCCAGCGAGGGAGTCTCTCCTCTCTTTGTTCCAGCCCTTTCAGCGCAGAGGCTGTTCCGGTGGGGTAAGTTGAATAAGAGGAGCCCGAAGGAATCTCTACAAAGGTCTCTCTCTGATTGGATGCATGCAGAGCCTAAGGAGAGAGTGCCGGTTGCCATAGCAATGGGAGAAATGTGGGAACTGGCTGTAGCAAGGAGAAAGGGAAAGTGGCGCTTCTCTTTTTTATGTATGTTCATGTGTGTTGTTTTTTTTTTGTTTTGTTTTTCTGCATTTTGCGATCAGACGTCCCCCTCATTCAACATCCCCCACCTCTGTGAACCCACAGGACCCTCGCCCACATAAACACAGACATATGGACACGCAAACAGCATCACTGGTACCTTTTACCCTCTAAAGAGGAGCCTGGCCGGAGTGCATACCTCAATCACAGTGGCACAGTGGGGGTTACACGGGGCCAAGCTGGGAGGCAGAAAATACACACACATGCCTGTGTGTGTTTTTAGTTTTCTAAACATCCATCTATCCATCCATCGTCAACCGCTTATCCGGTGTCGGGTCGCGGAGGTAGGCAATCTCAGCTGGGACGTCCAAGCTTTCCTTTCCCTTGCAACATCCACTAGTTCTGATTGGGGGATCTCAAGGTGTTCCCAGGCTAGTGTGGAGATCCCTCCATCTAGTCCTCGGTCTACCTCGTGACCTTCTCCCAGCTGGACGTGCCTGAAAAACCTCCTTTGGGAGGTGATCAGGTGGCATCCTTACTAGATGCCCGAACCACCTCAACTGGCTCCTTTCTATTTGTAGGACCAGTGGCTCTACTCCGAGTCCCTTACGTATGTCTGAGCTTCTCACCGTGTCCCTAAGGGAGACACCAGACACCCTCCTGAGAACACCTTTTCTAAACATGTAAGCCCCAAATGTCCTTATAAGTTAAATCACTAACCAACTTTGTCCAGGCATAATTTATGGCCCCACGTGGAAAAGGATGACTTGGGTAAGGAGCTTGGTTTACGTCTATAGTTACAGTTGGGATTGTTGTTTAGTATAGGTCGAGTAAGAAAGTCAGGTGTTGGAGTTGGTGTTAGGGTTAGGGTTAAGTCTGGGGCCAACCATAAATAAACTGTAAATAGATTGATATGTATTATGATATGTATCATGATTGGTATCATGAGGTTGTAAGCAATATCGAGCCCTAGGATGGGGACAGTTTACATATGGCCTATCTTATGTTCAATGGAGAGAAGCCTTCAATCACATTTGCGTGCTTGGGTAAATGTTAGGATACGTTGTAAAGCACCTAGTGTGGTCGCTAGACTAGACAAACACTATCTAGAAATGGAGTCCAGCTACCATTCATATAAGTCCAGTTACCATACATACCATTAAGGGTGGCATAGCTCAGTGGGTAGAGCGGTCGTCTGGCAATCGGAAGGTTACAGGTTCAATCCCCTCAAACCCCTAACTGCTCCCCGAGCGCCATATATTGGCAGCTCACTGCTCCTATACAATAGGTTGGGTCAAAAATGCAGAGAAATCCAAATTTCCCCTTGCGGGACTGATAAGGGAATCATTTTCTTTTTCCTTTTCCAAGCCCAGCTAGCCTCTTACTCCTCCATCTGTAAAAGACACCGTCACTGCTGGGTCCCCAGTGCTTCAGGTATGGAGGTGTCCTGAGAGGCTCGGGTGCCCTCAAGAGATTGGAGTTGTAATTAGTTAACAGAAAAAGAGTACAGAACATACCTGCTAGTGGCAGGGCATGTCTGGACTTTCATTTGTGGTAAGCATGCTTTGGGAACTGACGAGCCAGAGGCTGCAGGTTTGAATCCACTGCAGGATGTCAGAAAGGGAATCCGGATGATGGAGCTTAATCCCCAAGCTCCATCTAAGTCGGTCCACCCCCACAGCATGGGGACTGATCATGATATTTAAAACCCACCTCTCAGTTTAAGAAAGTCTTAAGTTTAAGGGGGAGGAATGTGATAGATGGAATTTAAGGGGGTTCGTTTTCTAGTTTAATCCATACAAATGTGATTGGTTGATGCAGTCACATGGCAGAATAGAGATGTTCAGTAGAAGACAACCCTGTCATGTTGGAGGCTGCTGTTGTACTGCCTGAGGGTTTTGCAGTAAGGCGTGTTTACTGTAAAACTTGCCTGGTGTCTGGGGTGCCAACTCGCTTCACAAGATGTTACGCTAACATTAGACTTAAACTGAGCCCACGTACAAACAGAAATAATCCAAACCTTAAACTGTAGCAAACGGTTAATGTTAGCATGAATTTGGGGGTTAGGAAAGTAGGATTTTAACTAATACCAATTTTATGCCTCTAAAAGGATATGTGAGAAGGCATGTGTGTTCTGTGGTGTGGAGTATTGTTGACGGACATGTGGGCCGCTAATACCATGTATACACAGCTTCTACAGTAAGATCTGCTCGTTCATGACCCTGTTCCTCTCTGTCATGTCCATGGGCCAAACAAAGCAGTGTAATACACATCTTCTCTCATGCATGTGATCCTGCTGTAATCCCAGTGCAATTCTACATTGCATATGAGTGCATGCTTAGCTGCAGGCAAATTTTCCTCATTTGTACTAGAATAATATTTATGATCAAGTCCTGTGCTCCATTTTCCACCAAGATACATCAACTTTTTCCAGGTTTTGTCCCATGTGACTACCAAAGAGATTTTGTTACAAATGGGGGGGGTGTTAATATTGTCCCAACAGTCATTTTATCACAATTCCCAAATACACCATTATCAGGCTAAATTCCTAGATAAAAAAACTAGAGATATGCTAAACCTTTCCCTAGACACACTCTGTCTCTTCAAATGCCCCAACACGATCTGATATGGTCTCCGTTGAAGGGATACTGAGAGATTAAATACAAGACTCTACATGGACATATTTGATATTCAGGGGTCTGGGTCGATGGAGCAGTAGCTTTCATTTTACACTGAGCACTCGCTCACAACTGGGTAGTTCCCTCACTAAGTCTGAGAGTCTTAGAGGGAGTTTAGGGGATTGAGACTGTGTGCTCTGATGCTCCACAGTGGGATCGAACCGACAACATCTTGCTCATCAGTTCCTAGAGTGGGCATTATACCAATGAGCTACCACGATTTAAATGGGCTTAATTGTTTGAGTCCAAGAATCCCTCACCACATCCATATTGGCTGCGTTTTAAGCTCACTAAATATAATGTGCAAGTGGAAAGGAAGGATGGAGGCGGACCAAAACACCGAAGAGCCAATGCATTTAACTCGGTGTAGCACCGCAACATCTGCAAGGAGATTTCTGAGCTCACCATCTGAAGACATGCATGTAGATAATGAAACACCCTGCATGTGTTTGGAACAGAGCTCAGGTTTTTGTCCTTTGACAGGCTACATTTTTTACACTGCTGTCTGTGTCTATCAGGCCCCACTCTTTTCCCTGGTGCCACACCAGGGCATGTTCTTGCTTACTCCAGGCCTGGACGTCTGACAGGATTACTGTGAGGCATTCGATGTCACATTGCTTTTATTGCATACGGCAACGATTTCCCTTAAAACACAAGACAGAGGTCCCTTCCCCCAACAGATGGATGGATGGATGGAGGGAGGGAGAGAGAGACAGACAGACAAACAGGGAGGTTTCTTGAGACAGTGATAGATACTAGCACTGGATTTATAGCTGCAGAAAATTATTCCAGAGACATTATTTCCCTGAAGTCATGGGCTTAAGTCAAATTTGGAAGCGAAATGAAATTGCCAGCAGTGAAAAAGCAGACTAGATAGGGGTTCATGAGTAGAGAAATAACATTTTCATTTGGTTCTACTCCCAAGAGGGATGAGCAGGGTCTTGGTAAATAGAGACATGAGATATGAGAAATGATTTTTTTTTAATTTATTTTATTTTATTTTGGCAGGGGGGGGTGGACAGGATATTGTTCTAACTTGTACTTGTCCACCTGCAATCTAGATGTCAGACCCAGGAATCCGCACGATTGCCACGCCGCTGCCCTCTTTATGGCACACAAGTGTGACCTACATCTCACTCTCAATTGTCTCTCTTAGGGGGTCTTGTTTTTACCAGAGATTCGGTTTCTTTTCCTCTTCCTTGTTTTTATTTTATCTCAGGAGCACCCACCTGATGATCCTCTCAGATTTTGGGCCCACTTAAAATTTGGAGCTTCACTTTTGACTTGAAATGAGAAATCTGTCGGAGCCCCTGAGACGTCATCCCCATGCTAAAGCAAGATACGCTGTATTGTCGTTTGCTTCCCTGTAATAACCATGTACTGAGAGGGACATGATTCACCTGTGACTGAAGCCAAGAATTAGTGTGGTCGGACTTTTTTCCTCTGCCAGCTCTGTCTCGTTCTATTGTGTCTCTCTCTTTGTGTCTGTGTTATGGAGGCTGGATTGCCTGAGGTGTGAATGTGTCACAAGTTTGTCCTCCTTTGTTTTTCAGTGTTATGTTCTCCTCAGCATGTCAGATGCATTGGACACAAAGCCCCTCATCCTCCATCTCTGTTGTTATTCGATATGTTCGTCTTTATACTTATTAGCGGTAATGTGCTCCAGTGCAAATCCAATAGCAGGCACAGTGAACATGTAATTGGATATACAGTCAGTGTATCATCCTTTTAAAGGAGAAATCTGCTTTCAAGGAGATGTTTTTTTTTGTTCGGGGGTTATTATGGGATTATTTACTACAAGTCTGTCAAATACCATGTGATGTAAGATAAATGAGAGAGTTCCTGTATATATACACTGGCTCTCTGTTGGGGTTTATTTATATATTATATTACAATCCATGATTAATCTGCAGGAGCAGAGCTTTGTTCCAGAGCTGTCAACCATGATGTACTCCCAGGTGATCACAGCCGCTTCCCTACCACCCAGTATCAACAGACACATGAAGCTTGTCACACAGCTATTCTTGATTATAGCCGATATTGACATTGGAATTGAACAAGTGTGCAATAAGTGGGATTAGTGTTTCCCAAGAGGTATGCACCCCCCTCAGGTCCCAGTGAGGCACGCCAAGCCAAATCCCATCACTCACTACCATGATATGTAAACAGAGACATAGGATGGAGATTAATTTTACTGTCCGTTTTAAACGGCACAGCAGTGGTCTCTTCATCAATGCAGAGTTGGAATTGGCCTGTTGTTGCAAAACGTTCCACGTCACTATAAAAATTCCCCTTTCCTCATTCACATGCATTCGACATGTGATTCAGACCGACCCTGTCTCACCATGTAGTAGATGAGCACTCTGTGGATCAAGGTTTCTGCTTCAGCAAGCTGCCAAAACATGCATGGAGCTGGTCGACTTCATCATAGTTTGAGTGATCACCGCTCATGAGGGACGTGTCAAAATAGTAATTCCCCAGCTATTAGACGTGTCATGGATGTTCCTTTCTCCTCTCTGTTAGCTCCTTATTTTTACTTCAGTGCTTTGTTTTGTTGTTGATGTTTTTTGGTGTTTAATCTTAAATCCATCCGTCCATCGTTGACCACTTATCCAAAGTCAGGTCGTGGAGCCATGCTGGAGCCTCTCCCAGAGCTCATTAGGGGAGGGGTGGAGAAACGCTCTGGACAGACCACCACTCCATTTCAGGGGTATCTTAAATACATTCTTTAATTTCATCTTGACTTCAACTCATTCCTTGATTGATCTTGGAATTTTGATAGTATCGCTGCAAACATTTTACCCAGCAGTAGATGGGAAGCTCACAGTGCAGCAGCCATGGTATATACGATTAATTCCTCACTGTAACAAATGGCGCTGGGGCGCTTGGATGTAAAATCTTTGCTAAGCTAATTAGTTTATTGGCTCTGACATGTTAAAAGGGAGTCACCCCGGTGGTGTTTGGGCAACAGCGAGGGGGCAAAGGGCAGCACAGGGGCCATTAAGGACAGGGGATTGGATGAGATTAACCTTGACCCACTCCTTTGGCCCTTGGCCCGGACGGCCCAGGAAAAATGGAATTAGCCAAGCCAAACCGAGCGGGGCCATCCGATTCAAAGCCCTCATCCAATTACTGCCTTATCTCCTGGCCAAATGAGATCAATGTACCGAGGGCAGGGAGACCTGGCAGCCTGGTGAAGGTGTGATAATCAGCACAGGGAGTGCAGCTCTCAACTCCCTCGTGTCCCCGAAAGAGCTGGTTCCTGTGTTAGCAGCACCGCTCGCTGCCATCACCGGCTCAGCTCCCGCTGGAGCTCGACCTGCACTTTGCATGAGGTCAACCTACAGTGCGGCACAGCACATTTAGGAATTTAAGCTTTCAGCTTTCGAGTGCAGCACTTTAGAAAGTGAATGTTGTATGTGATTCCCATTTTGTCTTTTATCCTTGATGGATTTACCCTGCAGATTACGGTGGCTAAAAGCTACAAGGAGGGAAAAGGCACAATTACTTGTTATCTGAATTGCATATGAGAGACACTTTAAGTGCTGTATGGTGGTTGAGAACCGCCCTCCACGACTGGTACAGCCCACTGCTTATTCTCTGCTCTTGGGAGAAAAAACAAATGTTGGACATTTAGATGTGTAATTAGTAAAATAATTAACCTCTGTGTGCACCATAAAAGCAGACAATTCAGCACCTGTTAGAATGGAGATGCATTTCGCAGGTTGAAGTTCTGCTGTGGGAAGAAATAAGCCCAATTAAAAGAGATATTGTGCATCACTAAACATTGCATGTTGCCCTGTTTTAATTTGGGTTATTTATTTCAAGTGCTCATCTCTGCTCTTTACAAATTCATTACAATTTAAGCCACTTTGAACATCTTTAGACTTCAGAGCTCCCAGAAACAATTATATCTTGTTAAACTCTTCATTCAAACACAAAAATTAACTGTTTCATGTGCTCCTCCCACAACTGGTACGTACTCCTACCACTAATAATAATGATAGTAATAATAGTAATATCTTCTATTGGGACGGTGCATATTAACCAACATTTAGAATTTATTTACTCCAGATCTAGCCACCAGGCTGATTTTCATCTGTTGTGCCAATTAATTGGGTATTCAGTGTCTTTTTCGTGGACACTTTGAAAACTGGAGGTTGAACCACCGGTCTTCCAAGTACAAGATGACCACTTGACCTCCCGGGCTATTTCACCTCTTATTATGAATGGTGCTCGTTCTCCTATGCAAATGAACATATACGTAGGTCACATTTTGAAGTCCTGAAAAGGACGTGGAGAACAATTTTGCCATACATTACAGTAGCCCTACCTTCAGAGTTGTGCCAGAGCCGTTCTACGGGAAACCGTGCGATGGATGAAGACAGCCAGTTGAGTTGTAGAAGAAGCTTAATTTGTCTTGTACATACATAAAGCGAATTTAGTTCTCTGCATTGAACCCATCCTATTGTGTAGGAGCAGCTGCAAGGCACAGGGACCGGCTCCATTCTTTTTCCTAGTGCCTTGCTCAGGGGCACAGGCAGGAATATCAACTCTAACATGCATGTCTTCTTGATGGTGGAAGGAAGCGGCAACACTAGCAGGAAACCCACGCGATTGTTCAACAAAACAAGAGGGCTCAGAAACCACAGCGTGACAGCAACCCTAATCTCATTCATCACTTAATCTTAACCCTTACCTAGCTTTAACCCAAGGCTTAATCTCTATAGGAATGTACACCCAAACCTCACCACAGAAGCTCAACCTCTACTTAACTGGCTTTTAACCTCGACCTCGGCGCAACCCCTCGAGTAGTTGTCGTCACTTTTAGTCTGCACCCATCGGGGCACTTTATGAGTGATGGGTGTGTGTTTATTTGCAGAGGTGATAATCTGGCTTTATGGAACGTAACAATCTGTCATGTGTCAGCGTTCCAAACAGTGGGTCCGTTGTGTTGTTTTTGGAGGTATGTCAGGCAGCGACAGACAATGACACGTGCTCAGAGGCGGAAAACCATTTAAAAGTCGTCGTCAAAATGGAGGTTGTTTATTGGATGAAAAAGCCCCTCATATTTATCCCTGATGCTCCTGCCATGCTGCTGATTGTATGGCACCGCTGATGTGTCCCTCAGCCATCTGGAGGAACATTCTCTGCCCACCGTATGGCTGCAGAGGGAGCCATTCCAGGGGATTTATGATTGGCTATATCTTCTCGCGCTTGCGTCCTGGGCGCGAGTATTCACCGGAGAGCAGTGGGTGGCTTGGAAAAAGAGCCTCTGTCCTTCAACTGCAGCCCCCTGATTGCACATCCACCACTTGCACCCCCCCCCCCC
>OMLC01035711.1:11007-30444 GCA_900302585.1 Regalecus glesne
CTCTTCTCTTTTTTGTGTCCCTGGCTGCCCCTCCTCTCCTCGGCCCAGTTAGATTTAAAGTCCTCTTAAACTCACCACAGTAGGCTGGCCGCCCAGGGAGTCCTGGCATCACAGGGGCCCTCTGACAATCAGCATCCAGCTAGACAGCACTAATGAGCATGGTGGCGGGTGTTGTGGTGGGTGGAGTCTGTTGGGAGTGGGTGGAGAGCAGCACACAGACAGATAGCAGCAGTGGGTGAGAAGGATGGGAGGGGGTTTGTTAGGAAGCAAAGGAGTAGGCTGGCATGTTGTCGGGCTGGGTCTGGTGCAGCGCTGACTAGATTTGCTTCCGGAGGGGGCAGAGCAGCAGTCAGTTTGGGAAAATATCACAGCCCATTAGTTAGGAGCAATGAAATGGAGTCAACTTCTGGGACTCCATTAGGCACGCTGCGCTTAGGCAGACGGCGTCCCTCGGCGTGATGTTGCTATTCTGGAAGGATTGAGCACAGAGATATAATTGGACTGGGGAAATCAAGCAAGTTTCAGTGGTCCTGGTGGGGCTCTCAGACAGAGAATGAGAACACAGGCCTTTGTATTTTCTCTCCCTCGCCCTGTTAGCTTTACAGCTTTTTTTTTTTAAAACAGAAGCAAAAAGGCTGTTCGTGTGCTGCTGCTGTTTTTTCTCCATCCTCCCACACCTCCTTACTTCTCTCATCTCATACATCCTTTGCTTTATTATCTTTTCTTGTGCAGCTTTTGCTCCAGCTGACCCTAAGCTAAGGAATGTGTATCCGTCCATTCACATGCATCTCTTTCTAAGCAATGATGAGGCCGACGATTGTACTCCATAATGAAAATGGCCTAGTCTTAGAGAGGCTGCTCGCTAAGCCTCGTAAGGCTGTTTACCGCAGATTACTGCCAGCTAGCTTACCTAGGCTGGTGTATAGAACTACATCTGTTAAAGTAATGCTCTGCTGTTGTGCAACATCACACTGGAGTTTTACCAGTTTCCAGCCCTTTTCCCGGAAATGTACTTAATTTTTTTCTCCAAGATGATATCTGGATAAACAGGCTGACACCTTGGTTCTATTGGGGGACATTCGGACGTGGATAGGCAGACATGTCTCAGTACCTCAGGTAATTGATCTGCAGCTTTGAGCCCCATCCTGGGACGCCTCCACACCTTCACTTACACATGACGCCTTCTACACCAAATAAAGGACATTCTGGCAGTTTTCCGAGTTAGGATACTGCACAGGAGTGGTCCATCATATCACCGTAATGTCTTCAGCCAAGCATCTTGTTCTTGGTATTGAGGAAATGTGAAGATTTTATACTCTTTATACTGTAAGTCACTCAACTGCCAGGGGCCGTGGTAGCTCAATGGTAGAGTCTACCCTTCAGGGACTGATGAGCTGGTTTGAATCCATCGTGGGGCATCAGGAAGGTCATCCGGCCTTAATCCCCCAAGCTCCATCTAAGTCCATGTCCATCCCTACAATGTGGGGACTGATGGTGATTTGTAAAGCAGACCCCACTCTCAAGTCATTCAAATATTGTCCAATGTGTTGCCCACTTGACAATGGTGGAAATCGTATTTCCAAGTTCAACCAAAGCCTAAATATTACAACCCGATAAGCCAGTTAACAAGCACTTACCCTAACTTGTTTAAGGGATTAATAAAGATCAATAAAGATCTCGCCATTAGATCATAATTACTTTTTTTGAGAAATTGATCAACCTAATTGGATTGGGACGTTAATGGAAGATTTTCAGTACGACAAACAATCCATTTACTCGTTAACTCCTTTGGTTTTCCTCAATATGTTCATATGTATGGAGAAGAGGAGTTTTAGGGTCAGTAAGACAAACTGTTTTCTCTTAAACACCCTAGTTCTTTTCATTGAATCAGCAATTTCTTCTTAATACATGATATATTCATGCTTGAAAATGTAATGCTGCGTGCTTTACACTATGTCGAAGTGCAGAGATAAAAGTAGGTAATGATAGAAATGGAAAACAGAAATCTCTCCATCAATCGCTTACCTGAAATGGAGACGTGGAGTCATGCTGGAGCCTATCTCATCACTCATTGGGTGAAGGTGGGGCAACACCCGGATAATTCACGATTCCATCTCAGGACTTGAGCGGTTAGGGGTTCAGTGTCTTACTCAAGGACTTCTCGACACAATCTGAAGGAACCAGGGAGCAAACCACCAATCGTCTCACCATCGCACTATCGCCCAATCCCCTGAGCCATGCTGGCCTTAGGGAAAACACATGAAACAAAAACAGATATTCTTGAAGGTTTCATATCAATAGGCAGTGTAGGTTTTTCTGCCATATCAGCCTCGATATGAAGTATCAACGTGTTGAAGTTGCTAATGTATGAGTCTGTGAGATATACTTCCTGGTAAAGGCAGCACTAGGCCTCCTTCCCTGCTCTCACTCTTTGTCCTCTGTTCAGAAAATTATGTCCCCTTAGCGAGAGTGTTGACATTTGCACATCTCTTGGGAAGACGTTGCCATGAATGTTATCAGCAGCTTAAAGACAGCCCTCAGCTCCCATACATCCCCGTTAGGTATTCAACAGCCCGGGCCTTAAATGGCATACCCTATCCTAACCTTCAATCCCTGACCTGTCTTTGGGCTTTAACGAAGGCCCCCACCTCCACCTCCCAACAGCCTCTTTGTTGGTCATGGTGGTGGGTTGGGTTATCTTGGGGAGAAAAAAGGTAAAGTGGAGGGTGAAAAGGCAGCCCAAGATTTCAAATGTCCCCACTGAGATCCAATCAGGTGGCAGTGGCTGTGCCCCTTTTTAAAAGTTGCACTATGGGGCTAGCTGGCTGTCCCTCTGAGGACCAGGCTTCACAGGGTGTCTCCTGTCATCCTTTTCACCACATGCCCCATATAACCCTCAGCAACCCATCATCCACCTTGGTCCCAGCTCTGGATTTATTCCCCCCCTAAAGCGGCCTTGACAGGTTTGTTATCTGTTCACCAGGTCGGCAAGCCCTGGAGAGTCGCCGCACTGGCAGTTAGGAAGGGGGATGCTACAGGAGAAGCAGGGCAAGTAAATGTCAAGTGAACCGCCAAGGATGGATATTATAGCTTCTGGGTACCGCAGAGAGTGAGATTGTCTGTCTCTGCTGTCTGTTTTACAGTCTGCCGCCCAAGATGGCAGCCTTCACTGGACTCTTATCCCTATCGATTTTTCCGACAGAGTTATGTGCAGGTTAAAATTAGATAGGTCCCGAAGTGCGCTTTTATACACTATCTCCAAATATGGATAAAATGGAAGCAATGATTATCACAGAACTCTTGTACCACCTATTTTCTGGGCCTTATGCACTGCTCAAAGAGCAGAGGGATACCGAGAAGACAAACATAACATTTCTTTTCAGATCTGTGCCCTGGCCACGGGTATTATGTTTTCATAGCAAACTGTAGACACAGTAACTACCAAAATGGCACATTTTCTGATTCAGTTGGGTCCATTCATCCATACCTTCATTGTCAACCGCTTATGTGAAATCAGGTCACAGAGTCATGCTGGAGCCTATCCCTACGCTCTTTGGATGAAAGGTGGGGAAACACCTTGGACAGGCCGCTGTTTCATTACAGCACTCGAGCAGTTGGGGTCTGAGCGTCTTGCTCAAGGACACTCCAACATGCTTTCTGAAGGAGCCGGGGATTGAAACACAGATCTTTTGATTACTAGATGACCGCCCTACCGCTTGAATTATACCTCCCACCAATAGTCAGCTGTTTGGCTTTAATTGGCCAAATACAGTCATTACAGATGAAGAAGGGTCACCCAGGTACTTAAAGGCTACACATGTATGTATATACATTCATATGTGTTACTCGTGAAAAGGAGAAAAATAGTTCTTGCACGAATGACTCCTGTGTTATTGGTGCGCCGAACTGTACTGGTACATTAAGATGGAAAATATGTAGCATCACAATACTTGTCTGAATCAATATCTTTCTCTACAGCTGTATTTTGTTGCACGTCCTCTTTGCCAGATCTCTTGCTTCTTTGTGCATCTTACTCGTCCACAAAAGTCAATACTATTGAAGATATGAAAGAGTAGACAAAATGAATTCGGATTTACTGCTGTTTTATATCTCCCAAGAATTTAACCAACAATCTTGTTTCTTTTTGCAAATATTTAAATTGCTTAATATTGTAAAGGAATGTGGCATTTTAAAATGCACTGTGATGTTCTCTAGCCCATCTCTCTTATTTCAACACAATCTCACCATAAATAATATAATTTGGTTTTGTGGCGTCCTTGGGTCTAAGTGGGCAATGAGTTTGTTATGGAAAGGGATTGGATTTCTTTATTACCAAGTTAAATCACTCTCTTTAACTAGGCCCGCCAAAGCTGTTGTCACTCTCCTGACTTCCAGGAACAGATAAACTGTTGACCAGATGACGACCAGACACTGGTTAAAATTTAGACTTTTAGTCAAAAACACTGGAATTCATGCCTTCTGGTTGATGATCAGTCCCTATTGTTCCACATGTTTATGAGTCTTTTTCAAGGCCTCTGGCCCTTGTCCCATGCACAGAGAGGAGAATTAAGTCTAAATTGGAAGATTATTCTCTCTGGCTTTAATTGCAAGGTTCCGGTGAAAGCCCTCCTGCACCCTGAACTCCTTTTAGAACAATTTAAACATTCCACTTGGTGTGTATTAGTGGATAATGGGTCCAACAGGAGGCCAAGTACAAACTATCGGAGGGTTCCTTAGATAGCTTTGGCAGGCCCAAGGGGTGGTGGGGGAGGGTTCATTGTTGGTGTGACAGTTTGGCTGAGTGGATTACATGGACTTTAGGGGACTGTATTGGATCGAGGCTGAGCCCAATTATCCTCTTGGATTGGATTGCGACTGAGTAACCTCCCATCCCAATTTACAGCGAGCAGGTGAAGCCTATAGAATCACGCTACATGACATTGCCGGACACCCTTTAGCTGTTTAGCCCAGAGTAAAGTAGTCATGTTTGCACCATGTGAGGACAACGATTCCATGTCTCTTCCTCTGCCCAGTCAACATCTTCTGAAACTGTGAACATCATCATAGATTGAGACAGAAAACAGTTTTCCTTGGCAGTATTTTCTTTCTCTCAATGCAGTGTTGTGTAAACAGTAAATGGACTTGTTCCTTTACAGCACTCTTCCAGTCTAACGATCACTCAAAGTATGTCTCATGTTTTCAAGGGAAACGGTCTCGATTTTCAACATTCTCTCTCTCTCTCGCTCTCTCCCTCTCTGAAGTCCCTTTTTATATGTGCAATTTGTCCTGACGTTATGGGTGTGGACATGGACTTAGATGGACCTTGAGGAATTAAGGCCAGCTGCCCTTCCTGACACCCCACGGTGGGTTTGAATCCACAGCCTCTGGCTCATTAGTTCCTGAAGTGTGCGCTCTACCCCTGAGCTAAAGCAGCTGGAAAAGACAATGCCATTCAAATCAACATAGCGGGATGGTCACAGCAGCAGCGATTTTTATTTGAACTGCTGCCGTTGCAAAGCACCGTGACTTACGCAGTGGGCTAACTTCTGCAACATCCATATGATCCAACTTGCAGCATGATGTGGACTCTATTTTATCTTTGGAGTTGTGGACTGACAGTGGTGCATTGCATTCACAGAAGAAAGATAAATTAGCCCACATTATCTCATAATTACAGGAAAAATCCCTGTAATCACAAGGTAATTTCTTACGCAAACAAGAACGTGGAGGAGCTTAAACATTTACGACCCCAATAAATATGTTGTCACCATGGCAACTAACAACAACCACCATTTTCTTTTGAACTACTCAAACACAGCAAACGGGTTAACACTTTTTTTCTCTCATGCAGTGTCTATGGTTAGAACACTACAGTTTTTACATCCGCATTGTTAGCTTCAGATAAATTTGGCTACTGAAGTAACCATCACATGTTTGTGCTCACCAATACCCCAGCTACTGGGTGATACAGGCAATCTCTCAGTATCCTGCGTTGTTTACAATAACTTGATTTTGATATAAATTCTGTCCACATGGACTGTTTCACAAATTATTTCTTATATTAATTCTCAGGGTAAGGTTCTGTGTATGTACCGTACAAATGCCATTGCCATCTGTTACAATACTTCCAGAAGTTCATGCATAGTATCATGCATGGGAATCTTAAACATTGTCATCAAGATTATCCAAACCCATTCACAATCCCCCATAATCTCCACTTGAGTAAAATAACCGTCGCTCTCTAGAACTGAAATCGTGATTAATTCAGTCATTTCAGCCACTCACTGTGTATTGTCTCTTGTGTATGAAAGCTTTAAAGAATCTCGGCTGCCCATTAAATCTATGAGATGGGGTGTTTTTTCTTTCCTCCTTTTCCTCCACCCACCAAAGCACAGAGAGCTGCTCTCTTTAGAGCTCATCTCTTCCCCAAATTCACTTTGTAACCTGTGAAATACCTCCCTTCTTGAAATTGCTTGGCTGGAAATAGGGGTCATAGATACCGTGCCCTAATATATAAAGTAATCCACTCAATACACATAATAATACAATATACACTTTCATACAGACCATCTCCCTTTTCTGCTTAGGTAGGTATTTTGAGAAATGTCTTCCCAGGAATTCCCTTTCCACAAAAGAGCTCGAATTCGTTTAAAATCTGCACTCATTATCTCCGTCTCTGTGTTTTCTATTGCAGCATATATTGAAGTGCTTTTTGCGTGCATGGCTTTGTGGGGCAGGGGCGCATTTTACCCTCGTTTATCAGCATTATACAGTAAATACAATGATCTCTTTTAACAAAATGAAAGCGTCCAAACCCACTCCACCACCTCCATTCCCCTCATGTGGATTCTCATATGGTGAGCTGTCTGAGAAACCATTTTCTTTCATTCTTTCGTTCTTCTTCCTTTCATTTTTTTTTTCTCTTCTACTGGAGACTTGTGAGTGGATAACAATCCCTCCCTTGGCTGTGCTCATCTGATTCCATCAGGAAGAGAAGAAAACCACCATTGCGCCTTGGGAATATGGTGCCTGAAAATGGTAATTTGCCAGCTTGAGGAAATCCTCAGAGAGAAGGGAAGATGAAGAGTAGACAGATTTCACTTGCTTTATTTATTAAATTTGATAACTGGTACAGGCCTCTAGAGAGGCAAAAACATTCTGCTCTGTGTCATTTGCAAGGAGGAAGAGAGTGGAAAGAAGAGCCTTCAAAGACAGCTCTCCAGTCGGATATTTGGCACCATGCCTCCACAACCACCTCCATAGTGCTGCCACTGCTCCCCTGGACTGTGGGACCCATTTTAAATTGGTCGAGCCGATCAGCCCATCAGCCCCCACACAACACACACGCACACACACACACACACACACACAACTTTGAAATGACTTGACAGCCACTTTTATCATTGTTGTGACATTACGGTAAATACGTTATTAAGACCCTAAGAACAAATCATCCATCCATCGTCAACCGCTTATTCCAAACAGAGTTGTGGAGTCATGCTGGGGCCTATCTCAGTTGTCATTGGGTGAAAGGCAGGGAAACAGCCTGGACTGGCACCATTCCATGTCGTGGGTTGAGCAGTTTGGTGGTCAGTGTCTTTAGATGAGAGAATGTACTGCTTTTGGATATGCTGTGTGGAGGCACAGAGAAGCAGTGAATGAGATTTGTGGCTACCAATAAGGTTTGATATTGTTTTTAATGTTTGATGTTCAAAAGAAGATAGGGGCCGGAAACTACCGGTTCCATAACCCATGGCTGCTCTCATCCTCTTCGTCCATGAAGAAATCATTAGACTTGACAGAGTTACAAGTAAACACTTTTTAACTGCTTTGTAAAGATCTTTATAATAGGACCTGATGCTTAAATTTTTTTCAAGCCGCTTTGAAGAGTTTTGGGTCTTTATAGATATTATGTGTGCTTTGGGAACTGATGAGTCAGATGTTATGGGTTTTACCCACTGCAGGGCATCAGGAAGGCCATCCGACCTCAATCCCCCAAGATACATCCGAGTCCCTGTCCAGCCCCACAATATGAGGGCCAATGGAGATACATAAAACAGACCTCTCACTGATTTTGTGTGTCTCCGGTGGACCGCCTCAGTAATTTTTGTAGAATTACTTCATTTTGCATAAAACATGGCCCCTTATTTAAAAGATGTTCATTCACTGTCTGGTAGCTGGGACATTTGTTTGTAAGAGAAGAGTCACAGATGTAGTGTTGTTTTGGAAAACATAGCTGTTTGTCAGATATACGGTGATGGGCTAATGGGGATTATATGTCCCATCTGTGGGCCATAAATTCTCTGGTCAGATTTTGTGGGGAATCTGGTCCAGAGACGAACATTTGGAATCATTACATAGAAGTACCTAATCTTTTTGCTGATGGCCTCATTTGATTATGTTAATTATTCATTATTAAACTTAATCTAAGGAAAAATCCTCAAACTAACTTTGAACTTCTTTAGTACCAAGCCAAAAATCAAGGAACTCATTCCATGAGTCCAATTCAAGCTGGGGTTTCTTTTCAAAATAATGAAAATGGGGGGAAAAAAAGAATCACTATGACTTGGATGGATTTTGAACAGGTCATATCCAAAATGCCAGGGGGTGTATGGAGTGAATTCTTCACCATTTCATGGCCACTGGCCAGCCCTTTCAGTCAGAGGATGTAAGCTAATTGATTACCTGATGCTAGCTGTTTGGCGTCAGGCAAGTAGAGGCACCTCGAGTCTCCTCCTCCCCAGGCCATTATTTAACACAACTGTGTTGGTCTCAGTTTCCTCCCTTTGTCCGGTAAAAGCTCCATCCTCCCAATCTTCAGAGGACTCCTGGGGGACACTTCACAAAACTCAGAGGAGGGGGGGCATAGCCACAAAGCCATACTTGAGAGGTATCACTTTGCAATCTGCCTGTCTCCCAGCCCAGGCGTCTCATTTGCTCTGTTTGCTGATGTGCTTCAGGGCTTCTGGGCAAGGTGATAGTCTCGAGGGAAAAGTTGCTCAGGAAAGTTACGTGAGGAGATGAGACAGTAAAATGGCACAGAGGAAAAAAGGGGGAAAGAAGAAAAAAAGTCTCTAAGCTGTGGGTCTTTGTGCTACTGCAGAAACCAGAAGCAGCAGTTGAGCAGAAATCTCCACAGCAGAGCTTGGGGTCCTTGAATGGGTTGTGTTTGAATGGCTAGGGTCTTTTGAATGTGTTCCCTTTGAATGAGGGGTCTTTTTTGACAGGTGAAGTCTTTGTCATTCTTCTGTGCTCCTCCACTCTTGTCAGCAGGGCTTGCTCTGTCTACGGGAGCACTCAACACTCTAAATACCAGATTCCTCTGATGGCACTTGTTCACAGTTGGGACTCATTTCAACGTCTGAAATGCTCATTAGATAGTGTGTGAGATGGTTATGATGAAGAACCTTTTCATCTCTCAGTGAACTGTCATGGCCATCATATGAGGGCCACAGAATTCCTCATAATAGTAGAATATTGCACTGGATTACTGAAGTCATACACAGCAACACAAGTTAACAATATAGTGTGTATGATACTTTATGACCGAGAATGTCCCTTGTTGGTGGTCCAATCCCCGGCTCCTGCAGCAAGCTAGTCGAGATGTCCTTGAGTAGCACAATGAAACCCTAACCACTCTAGCCCTTGCTTGGAAGGGTGACCCACTCCAGGCTGTCTCCCTGCCTTTTGGTCAATGAGCACTGGGATAGGCTCCAGCAGGACCCTGCAACTCAATTTTAGATAAGCCGTTGATGGTGGATGGATGGATGGATGGATGGATGGATGGATGGATGGATGGATGAATGGATTACAGCAGTCATAGCTAATATCCAATAGGTAAACAAAGCATGCTAGCAAAACTAGCATAGTTTATAATGCCAGGCATTGACGTTGGCAGCTGGCTAGCCACACCTACCAGCTGTAATAAGTTGATTCCTCGCATTCATGCCCTGGACTTAATCCCCTACCACTGAATCTGTGAGCTTCTTAATTCTTCAAAATATAGGAGCTCATATAGTTTTTTGTAATTAACAAATCACAATTTAATCCGCAGTGCATGACAATTCAATTTGTTGATTGTGCCCCACCTCCCCCAGAACTCCCGCCACCCTTTCTCTATTTGGGAATGAGAAGCCAAGAAAAGTAATCTTGTTGAATGCATTAATTCAACATGATGAATCCTGTATTCAAGTCAGTGGAGTGAATAATTAAAATTAGCTGATAAAACTTTCAGCAGAATTACTTTGCCGAAATTGCTGAACAGATGTGTCATTTTAATGAAAATCCACAGCCAAGCTCCTCTCCCTTCCCCTCCGTCGGATGAAAATATTATTCCCGTGGCACGCTCTTAATTCGATGGTAAATACACTCCGAGCCACCTCCGCCGGGGTGGATGGGTGGGTGGGAGCAGGCGGGGAAGTGAGGAAGAGGCAACTAGTCACACTTAGTAACCTGATTTCTCCCTCTCTGTGTGCAGTAACAGCTATCTACAGTAATTCACATTGTTGCAGGAAGTCCCAAGGAGGACTTATTAAAATGCAATAATCTCCCTATTTAAACAGAAACAATAACCATTAGAATCCCTGCCGATATAAAAAAGAGCGTAAGCCCCCATCTGTTGTGAGTGATTAGAGTCTTGACAAGGGAATTTAATTTTCAGCATTCAAAGACGAGAATCTGGGCAGATCTCTCCTCCGGGGATCTCATCCTCATACTCGTTTGCGTACGGCACTATTTATTTCTTTATTTTTTTTATTGAGCTGCCACCAACGTCACTCTGGAGATAGGCTATCAAAGGTATTCATTTAGGTCAGTGGCGTGCTTCTTGGGACTGTGACCTGCTGTGGATGTGCTGTAAACTGTTTTTGCAACACATGATGCTCCAGTAAAAAAAGCAGGAGAATTGCTTTTCACGTCAGCTTGCTGTCCATCAATGAAGAAGAGAAGAAGCTTTATTAACGCGTCCCTTTACATACAATCAACAAAATCCGTTCCCCTCATTTAACCCATCCTATCATATAGAAGCAGTGAGCAGCAGCTGCGCCCAGAGAGCAGTTAGGGGTTCAGTGTGTTGCTCACGGACACTTCAACACACTCTCTGCTGGGACCGGGGGTCAAACCACCATCCTCTGATTACTAGACAACTGCCCTACCTCCTGAGTTACGCTGCCCCTAGAGAAGTGCTCTTAACACTGTGGATTAATATATATAAATACAGCACGACATAAAATTTCCATTTGAAAGCCTGCAAAATTACTCTTGTTTAGGTATGTCCAGAAGTCCCACATAATGGAGAATCATGCACATGTTCTGAGAAGCCAGGGACTTATCTATCATTGATGCCGCTGAAAGGACAGATTCAAGACATTTGTTCAGCTCCCCAATAAGACACCATTGAATAGCTGTTTCTCACCGTGGTCTTGTGTCCAAATTTAAACCGGTGGTTAAATGTAGATGTGGTATATGTATGGAGATAAAACACAGGCTGTAAGGTTCACTGGAATATAAGTCTGTTTTTGAGCTTCTAATTTGAGAATTTTAATTTTCTTCTGAAGTGCAATCAGCTCATATGGCGGAGAGGGTTTTTAGAATCGTAATTCAGGAGTCAGCCTCTGTCTATAAGAGACCATCATCCATCATTTCATAGCCCTCCTACTCTCTGATGTACTTGAAATGTTTGCCAAGAAAGCAACTTCTGGGCCATGAGAGTTATCGGAAGGCAGGAGAAAAGTGGCTACCTGCTATAGTTAGAGAAGATAAACGTTTGGTTTTGGAGACCCATGTTACACCTCTCCCTTACCAATAATGAGAGCCGCAATTGAATGGAATGAATATTTTTAGTAGTCCACATCACTAAGTTTAACCTAGTTGTGGAAAAGATAGCGCATGCACCTAAAGTTGAGCATACCCAGGTCCGATCCCACCCCTGGGCTTCAGGAAAAGGGCCTTTGGCCTTGTTCCCCCATACTAGCTAAATGTGAGACGCATGTTGTGAAGCGCTTTGAGTGGTCAATAGACTAGATAAATGCTGTACAAGAATAAGTCCACTCAGTGTTAGCACAGACACCTTTTCTTATGGTCTGAGATGGTGTTTTGGGTTGTGTAGACTGGTTATTTAGTTGTCGTGGTAGTCATTTCCATATGTATGCTTGTATGTATGTGCCATATTATGTACATGCATATATACATGTGTGTTTAATGTATTTATGTATGTAGTCCGTGTAATCATGTTCTACTTATAAAAGCAGGGCTATGGACGGAAACATTGGAGTTTTTGTCACGGCCTCAGTTGAATGTCACCACAAATCATTTCTGCTACCTTTCAACAGCTGCCTCCACCAATCTTGTAATGATCAGGAGTCGTACTTCTTTTCTGTAAAGCCAGAAGTCCATATATTCTCCAAACTCAGCAACTCTGCTCTCTCACTCTCTCTAGTAGCCATTTTGATTGTATGACCTCAAAGCCGACTCCAAAGTCCAGACAATTCTGGTGCAGGTGCAAACTCAATGGTAATGGAAGTTCCAAGTTTGTCTGCAGGAAGCATCAACCCATAGAGACACACCGGTTCTTCGTTATTTCAAATGGCTGCCAAGAAAGAGAGCCCTGCACCCATATAGCACATCAGCAGGCTAAAATGGAGCAGGTGTAATGCTGAATATACATTAAGAAGTGCCTTACTCTGCAAGTTGCTTTATTCCCTTTGGACTCCCTGCACTACTGATCTCTTTGCCTGGTATCATCCATTTCTGGCTGCGAGTGTTCAAGTGACTCCTAATTCCTGTCCCTGGTTAGCAGTCCACCCCAGAGACTTTTGATAATGAGCTCGGAGGTGGAAAAAAAAAGTGGAGTGCCAGTCCCAGAAGATGTTGTTGAGTTATGGATGGGGCAAAGATAGAAAAGTGCTATATAAGAACAAGTCCTTTTACCATTTACCATATTTTAAGCCTCCAGTGACTCAGTTAGGGCTGAAGCTTTGGCAGAAAGCATTTTACTCCAGTTTGAAAGTAAAGTGGTGGCATTTTGAAATACACCTAATTGGCATTTAATGGAGGTAAGACTTCAGGAAGGAGGAAGCATTTTGTTCAACCTTCGCTTTGAGCAAAAGTTTTTTATTTTTATTAAAAAGGCAAATGTAGCACGGTGTGCTCGGCATTCAAACTTTAATGAACAGAAAGCCTAGAATGTATTCTGCTTGTGCTCTCACAATTCATCACATTTACATAGTTGTGCCTGTTAATTCTTAAGTGCAGTTGGATTAAGTTCACCAAGGAATTTGAAAGTCATCCCATCTGGATGCATTTGAAATGTGTGCATTATGCTGAAATTAGATATTACAGATGAAGCATCATTTGGTGTTGAGACTTGATTGTAGACCCAAAAGAGACCCAACAAAGTACCATGTTAAGATTTCAAATCCAGTCCAATTAGGGCCTTTCCAGCTTACTGAAAGTACAACGTTCTAAGCAATGAGCCTCACATCTTCGGCTCAGCACCCTGGTAGTATGACTTCAAGACATTGGACCAGTGAGGAATTGAATCTGTGTGCTACGCTCAGAGGCACACACGTTTTTGACATTGACAGAATTTCTCTTAAAGTACAATTTCCATTTTCCTTTAATTGAACTTGCTGCTTCATGGGAGGTCCCTTTTTCCTGTCACGATTAGTCCTCATGTTGTAGGGGTGGACAGGGACATACACAGAGCTTAGGGGATCGAGGCTGGATGCCCTTCCTGATGCCCTGCAGTGGGTTCAAAGCCACAACATCTGACTCATCAGTTCCCAAAGCGTGCTCTACCGCTGAGCTACTAACTGGTTCCTTAATGACGTCTGAGCCCTCTTGTTGACATGATGAGCTTCAGGGTTTAGGGAAATAGGGTTTTGAACATCTCAGATTTAGATGCACTACCCTTCCTCCAGTTTCTAGATAGATGCCCACATCAATTTTTCAGAAAACCTGGTTGCTTAAATATTACACCGATTCTTTTGATGAATAATTCCTCTTGAATACAGTCTTCTCCTTTTATGCCATGTCTTCACACACTGCTCATCCTTTCCCTTTCAAGATGAGGGCAACACAGCCCTCAATCCAAATACCGGGCATAATAGATTAACTGGGCGACTGCTGCGAGTGTACCTTGACACTTTACTCCTCCGCTACAAACAATCAATTTCCCTTTTGTTGACTTACCTCTGTTTTGATGTGGTTAATTAATGGAGGAAGAAAATTGGAAGTGCTTCCCATGAAGGTAATGTAGTGAAGCTGCACAGTGGCTCAGCCTAATGAGGCTAATTATCTATTGTTGATGTCCAATCCAGACGGGCCTTTATTCTGATTGCTTTGATTAATTACAACACGCTGAGTGCTGCTCTTACAGCCGGTTAGAATGGCGGGAAATGAAAAGCAATCTAACCACGCGGTGAAGTGGCGAAGGACTCGCAGCCAAGAGAATAGAGAGGAACTGCAAGCAGAACCCTCTACTTCAGCTCTTTTGGAGCCAGGTAAAGGAGCTGTTTAGCAGGACTATCACATGGGTTTATAGTGCTAGTTTCACAAATTAGGCAAGGGAGGCGACACTGAGATGGGTTGGTGTGGAGGAGAGATGCTGGTATACTGGGAGAAGGATGCTGAACATGGAGCTGCCAGGCAAGAGGAGAAGAGGAAGACCAAAGAGGGGGTTTATGGATGAGGTGAGGGAGGAAGAGATGGATATGATGAGGTATTGTGGCAACCCCTAACGGGAGCAGCCAAGAATATTGATAGATCACATGGGATTATAGTGCTAGTTACACAAATTGGGCCCATATTTCAATCCCAAACTTCAACTAGGAGTCCATGGTTCAGCCCTCGAGACCCATTTTTTTCAGTTTTGCTTTAAGGATTTTATACCTTTATGAACTGAAAGGAATGTATCTGCCGTTTAAGTTAACAGGTGAAGGGTTTTTATCACTATGTTTGTGCAACAAAGGCACCGTCCTTTTGCCTGTATGAGTTAAATGATTATTTTTATCTTTACCAAAGCAACCTGGAGGACAGAAGCGATTAGCATTGAAAAGCAAATAGATTTTGTTAAGGATTAGTCAAATCATGCCAAAATCAAATCACTGCAAAACTGAGATCATTTTATTCTTGATTCAATAAAAATGGTAATTAAACAGACTTCTTCAGTCTGAGCATGAGCTCATATTGATAGGTATCAAATTATTTAGCCCTCAGCAGGGGAGGAGGTTTGACTTACTGGACCTCCAGGGATTTCAGCTGAATATCCTTGTTGTACCATAAAATGAAGAAATGTTGTATTCACATGGTAACACAATCCAAAAATATGTAAAAAAGAGACAACTTTAAAAAAAAAAAGATATGAAATCCACAAAAGGGTATGTCCTGTCTCTCCATCACTGGATGCAGGAACAATCACATCCCACCACTCAGTTGCTCTGTGGAACACCTAAACAGGTGGTCTGCAGCACCGACTTTGCAAAGAGTGAAAGCTCTGAAATACACATTTTAAAGTGTATCAGTGGTGGCTAAAGTTTGTTAAATTCTTTGTAACACTGAGCTTTAGTCATGTAGTGACTGAGACTCGAAATACATGTTAACATTTGCTACCAGTGAGTCTTGGGTTCAATTTGGCCATGGGGCATCAGGAAAGGGTATCCAGTCTTGATCCTTCATGCTTGGTTAAATGTGAGGCCTTCATTGTAAAGTGCATTGAGTGTTTGCTAGACTACAGACGTGCTACATCAAAAATTGAGTGAGTCAGAGAGTCCAGGTTAGCTTACCCTCTTTCATCACCTCTGGGGAACCAGAGTCGTCTCACTATCTGAGCTCGGATGTAGGATTTTTCACACTCCTGTTTCCTGGGTTGTTGTTTTTTCCAGCAGTTTTTTTTGTCTTGATGGTTGGCCTGAGGAAAATCTGACTGATCAACATGTTCAAAGTAAACTGGTTATCGGGAGCAGTTTAATATGCAGACCATACTCCTTCAGTTTAGTTTTGATTTTTTTTCTTATATGCTGAATGTGTGCGGCTTCATTCTCCTT
Organism: Regalecus glesne; assembly: GCA_900302585.1. Classification (NCBI taxonomy): domain Eukaryota; kingdom Metazoa; phylum Chordata; class Actinopteri; order Lampriformes; family Regalecidae; genus Regalecus; species Regalecus glesne. Next base: position 27,051 of record OMLC01035711.1, read on the forward strand.
CTCAAGATTAGTCATTGGAAGCAACATGTTTATGAATCTGTCCCTGTTTAATGATGTCATCAGTAGGAGTCCACCATTGTTTTTGATGGGAAAGTATGGACTGCTGTTCCCTGTGTTTTTACAACTTATTTGAATTTAAGTTGGCTTTGAAGGCATTGTTGTTTTACCCGCCTCCATCTGGCTTCAGTTAAGAGTGAACATGAGCCTCCTTGTCAGGTGGTTATTTTGGATAAGAGTATAAAATCTGACTGTTGACTCCAGCAAGGTGCTGGAGGCAGAGGGCAGGACAGCAAAACAATAAACTCTGGCTGGCCAACCTTTGTGTCTGAAGAACTGAAGAGCATGGCGGGAGCCAGTCATTCTACAGAAGCAAGCCCAACTTGAATTATTACTACAAATAAGCACAAAGTCAGTTCAAAGCCACAATATCAGAGAAAACGTGTACCTTGCAATCAGTGAGAAGCAGACCCAGCAAGTGTCGCAGATGGTAACTCACTTAGACTTAGCTACCTGGATATGCATTGTGGTGTTAACCCTGTGTTGCAGGAGCAACCATCACAGGAGGCAGATAGACCTGCGGCTTTGCAGTGGACCCCATTGATGGCAGTATTCTTCTCTCATCCCCATCACTGATTGAACATGATGAGTTTCCGATAGATCCTCCAAAAATAACAATCCCTGTAGTGGCATTGAATGACACCCACTTAAAACATCTCACAAATCATATCCCCAAGCTTGACCTAAAAACCTTATCGTGCCCTTAGTAGGCAGAGACATGATTAGACTTCAGAGTAGGAAACTGGCCCACACAATACACCCCATGTCTAGAAGCAGGATCTGGGTGGAAGATTATAGGTGACATGTGTCATAAACCAGTCTTGATCACCTGTTATTACACCAATATACTGAGAAATGAATGGCCCTCTCTCTTTCAGCCCCGTCCAAATAACTGCACTGTGAAGGAAAAACACTGCAACAATGAGCACCCCCTCCCTCAACCCCCTCTTACATAAAGACTGCCCTGTTAATGGAATACAGAACATGTTGGACTATCATGTGTTTCAGATAACACAGGGGCTCCTTCAATAGAGGACATGCAGTTCCTGAACATTATGGGCTGAGAAGTTTACAAGGACAAAGGAGACAACTGGGTGGCTCCCCCACCTTTCAGAGCTCAACAGCCACAGTTCCCTGACAACCACACATGGACACTGGAACATCTCGGCTCACTGCAACGATCTTTTAGGAGGAAACCTGAAATGAAAGAACACTTCCTCTGAATAAGCTCCCCCACTGAAACTTAAAGAGGAACACAAGTACTTACCATGCTTTGGGCTCTGCCACCCCAATAATCCCTCTCAAATAAGTCAGTTTGGACTCCAATACTCATCATGGAGGTCCCTTTTTTGGAAACAAGCAATTCTAACTGGGCCAGCCCTTAACAACAGAGTGATGGGGTCTTGCTTTGGTTCCATAAAGGCTTGACTGCCTTCTATGTAGACGTACAGCCCACTGTTTCGTGGTATGGCCTGAAGATCATAAATTCTTTAGGTCCCTTTGGTTCAAAGACAATGTCCCTGAGAAAGAGATTATGGAATTTCACATGAATGTCCACATCTACAGAAATAGCCCACATCACTGCCTGAGACATGCAGCTCAGGTTGGTCAGAATGATTATAGAGAAGATGCTAGAATTTTGTTCTCCACGACTGTATTCCCTTCCCAGAGAGGATACAGCAACAGGTCCACTTAAAGGGACTTGAGACATGTTAGCTTGTCCTAAGCTCCGGCTCCATAAGCTGATGTCATACAACGAAGAGGTCACAGAGGCCTTTCCCTGTGAGGATCAGGCTACAGACCTAAAAGACCTAGACCGTCCAAAGGATCATCTACCACTGCAGAAAGAAGAACTGGAGTCGATCCCAGGGTGCTCCACTGCGACTATCCACTGTTGCTTGACGGGTCAAATTCAGGGGATGGATTTCCCAGCTGGGATTTATCGAGTATATCAAAATCACTAGGCCTCACATGTACATGCCATCATCTGCAGCCAAGATAAGGGAACCCGGTGTTTTCTCAGACACTTCAGAGGGCACGTGGCTGCATTTGGCTATTTGAGGACTGTGGATTCTGATGAAGAATGCTATGCAGGATTGGTCTCAAGCAATGCTAGACTTGCGCCACTCTTGAAGCTCACTGCATCATGATTGGTGTTTTGTGCCACAACTATGGACGTACATCTGTCCTTGGTCACAATCTCCAAAATATACACCACATTTGATGCGGTCACCTTCTACACAGTCAATCAGATTTTACTTGGGTACATTTACAATGACAAAAGGAGGTTTAATTTATATTAAAATGACCACATTCAGAGAGTTACACAAAACACACTGCCACGACAGTGGCTATGTACACTCAACCCTGCAAACATGGCAGCATGGTCCATCTGAGAGTGGTAACTGGTCTTGTATAGCGTTTTTCTAGTCTAACGAAACTGGCGAACAAAATTCACAGCCAATGGAAAAAAGACCATTGCACTGGCCTGGATGATACCATGTAGACTTGTGTAAATATGGTGAAGCTAGTATGTTAAGAAATGGATAGGCTGGTGAGAGAGGTTTTCATGTGTCACAATTAGCCCCCACATCATGGCGGGGGACACAGACTCAGATGGAGTTTGGGGGATCAAGGCTGGATACCTTTCCTGACACCCCCCCGATGGGTTCAAAGCCACAACATCTGGCTTGTCAGTTCTTTCCGTTTACACCATTTTACTCTAAACCTATAGGTTTAGTCTTACATTTCTGCTGTATGACTAGTGCACACAGGAATGAGAGAGGACAGGGAAACTGGGATAGATCATTAATCCATAACTTATTCCACATGTGAACGGCTAACTGAGTGGTTTTAAAGTGACTTGTTCATGCATTAAACGTAAACATAACACAAAGTGGCTGAAAAGGTGTGAAGATTATTGCTCTTATGGAATAGACCGTCTCTCCGTAGCCGTTCAGCTCCAGCACAGTGTTGGAAATTGTAATGAAGAGAGGCAAGCGAGGTGGGGGGAATTCTTGACCTGAATTTTGTTGGTTTGGTGACAATGAGAAAGATAAGTGGTTTTGACAGTTGTGAATGATGTTCTGCCACGGGCCTGTGCGCTGTGCTGTGGCTAAATTGACACCTCTGTCAAACACACTTTCGGCGATGCCCAGACCTCCTCTGAACCATCTAATTTGGCAAATGGGAACCCTAATTCTTCATTAACTCGCAGCAAAAAGGAGATTTGGTCATGTAATTTTCTCCTTGCTGCCCGTTTTAAAGATTCCAATAACCGAGCGTTTACAGTCGAGTGAGCAAGAATTGCTCCTCCTCCCCCACCTCTGCCGCCCCC
>OMLC01035712.1:0-19705 GCA_900302585.1 Regalecus glesne
GAAAGAGAGAGGGGAGGGAGAGAGAAAGAGAGAGAGGGAGAAAGAGAGGAGAGGGAGAGAGGGAGGGGGGGAGAGAGAGATAGAGAGAGAGAGAGATAGAGAGAGAGGGAGGCATGGGCCAGGCAGCTGGGTTCTTCCAGAGACACGCACTTGTGTCTAAGCAGCTTTCCTCTCAGGGCGGGGTCACGCCGGGTCACGCTGGGATTACACTTTTGGCAAACAAGAGGGAGCTCCTCACTCGCAAAGCCGTGCACGACTCCCCAATGACTCTCAGCAGCTGTAATAAAGCCAAGGCAGCCTGAACCTACAAACAAAAAGCTAACACGCTATCGATCGACAGCAGCCAACTTTTGTGAGGAGTTGTCGAGAGGTCGACACCGCACAGACAGCCCGTGCCGGGGTGAAGGGCTATTATTGGGATAAGGGAAAACTCTTGTCTTTTAGTCCATATTGGAGAAACTGTTCAACTTTAGTGGATAATTTCTTCAACTTGGGTCAGTTTGTGAAAGGCGTGTGTGGGGGGGTACGGTTGTTCACAAAATGAAAAGAGGACAATGGCCCCCATGTGGTGCCATCTTCTAATTCCCCAAAACTCCAACAGGGGTTTCTTGTCCTTCCAATCAATATATCCAGCCCCCCCTCGTGTGTCTCCTCCTCACTTCTTAATCAACCCTTCAACTCACAGGGAGGTCAGCTGAGCAGGCACAAGGGATCCTACACGTCGCTTTGAACTTAATTAAGCAGCTTTAAGTACAGACGAAAGGATTCATTAATGCCCAGGGAAGACAAGCAGCGAGACAAGATGCCTCTGTTCCTACGAGAGATGGAGAGGAAGGGTCAGATCTCAACACCCTGACTTGAACACTAATGGAACATTCTGATGAACCCCCCCCAAGATAAAAACAACATAAACCGTATTCAGGTTTAGTAAGTGAAATGACAATGGATGTAATTAAATATCTTGAGTCTTATTTGATTAATTATTAGTATCCTACCCACCCCCCTAAATAACACTGAGGTGTTTGCTACTGTATTGGCAGGACAATTAGCACATTTCTATGGTTGTAAGTCATGCATATTCTGTTATGCTGGGTGATGACGTCAATTTTCTGCGACAGGAAGTGTGGTTGTGATCGTTGCTAATGAACAAAGGAGGGGGCGTTCTTAGCTCTTCAACACACAGGTAAATCTCAGTCTCCTTATTACGCATTTCCTACACTACTATAAATAAACGATTTGCTGCAAAAACCTCTACATGTCCAATATCAACCATCACCTATATAAGACATTCTCACATGGGCCGGCAATTATCAGTAAATAGGCAGCAAAGTGGCAGAGACGTTGGTAGAGGTAGAGGAAGTGCGTCCCGGGGAGGTGGAGTGAAGGCACGGCCCTGTTAAAGGAGAGCTTCAGACCAAGGTGTTCTGTATCTCGGGGGCTAACGATGATAAATGAGTCCCTTAATGTCGGCAAACACTTTATCTCTGCTTCATCTGTTTTCATTAGGCTGGCCCAGCCTTTGGCTTGGGGAGAACGTGCTGTAACTTTCATAGAGAGGGAGAAAAGACCTCCCATCGCTCTCGTAAATATGCCCGCTAGACACCGTGACAGATCGTATTCTGCGTTACTGCAGTAGCATTGTGCAGCCACTTATTACAGAAGAGTATGTCCCTTAAAATGAAACAAGATCAATACCTTTTCCTCATGAGTGGCACACTAGATAATTGGTGGGGATGTTGGAACACTGCCTAAGATTTAATGATGTGCTATGAGCAGTGAAGGCAGTATCCAAATAAAACATTTGCTACGAGAATGGTAAAGCTGGGCACATGTGATGGAGGGTAATGTGAGTCCCATGGTTCATTAATACAGTGGTTTTAAACCTTTTTGAGTCGTATCCCCCCAAAAAACGATCAGGTTGTTGTTTGCGACCCCTCCCCACCAGATAGCACTGGGACATTTACCTCACAACACTATAATGCAAACACATTGATGTGCATAAACTGTCTGGCCGAGACTGTTCAGGGATTACTGTAATATAACACACCAGACTCACACAGGAAGACCATTACTTTGCCCAGAGACAGAACAACATATAATTCAATTTTGGCTTTAATTAGTGTTTTTTGGATTTATTGAAATAATGGCACCTTGTGTGCACTCACACTTAGACTCTCACAAACACACTCAATAAAATCCATCCCAACGCAAATTACATCACTGGTACAGGCGATGTGATGCAAAAATCATTCCCAAGGATAAAATGTGTTTTATTTTCCCCCCAAAACCATCTAGTGAACCCAGAAATCATCTTGTGACCCCATTTGGGGGTCCCGACCCCCAGGTTGAGCCAAAGTATTAAAGCATCTATCATATATCTGGTTAGCGATGAAGACAAGAGAATCCCTTTTGAAATATTTTTTTTTGGGGGGGTAGAGAGCAAATTGGCTCTTGCCATCGAAATCAGGACAGAATGTCATAAAGGCCATCAAAACGTTAAAGACAAAGCAGAGGAGACAGCTGATATCTGATGTATGCTTTACTTTCAAATCCTGTTACATTTAAATCTGGCAATTGGAACATAAAATAATGCCAAACAAAGAAAACAAATACAAAACCAAAAAAGTACAAATGATCTATTTACCAGTTATCATCACAAACAACCCTGTACAGCCTTAACAATGGAATAATAATAATAAAAAAAAGCTTTGTACAGCACATGCCAATTTTTATTGAGTGCCAAAATATAAACAAAACAGAGAAAGTTGAGCCTTTTCTAAATCATAAAATACAGGCAAACTTAAAGCTAGTTGATTGTAGACTGTGCTGTGTGAGGCTAAAAACAAAACAAAATCAAGCAAGTTAGTTCAGCCTAAAAACAATTAAGTGCTAAGAACTCGAAAGGGGAGGGAGAGAGGGGCGATGCCATGCATACTCCAAAGTACTGGAAAGGTAGTTATGCTTCCATGTAAAGAAATTAAATAAAATCACCGTGCTGCCGGCAATTTAGGCAAAACAAAAATAGAAGTGCTCTGAAATACTGGTTTTAAGCAGTGACCTGTTGCCTGTATAAATGTTGAAATTAAAATGGGGTGGGAGGGGATAAGGAAGTGCAGCCATTCTCCATTACATTTGATTATGCAGTAATAAAAGGCAGACAGTTTAAAAAGGTGTCAAAGTGGGGTCTCTCTCCCTCTCCCTCTCTCTTTCTAATAGTTTGACTCATTCTCAGAAGTCTCAGGTGGTTCTCTTCCACCAAGTGGCACTAGAGTATAAAAGATAATGCAGATAGTTCATGGAGGAGGTCATTTTGTTGGGTGTGTTTCATTGTCTACTTGAGGGGGTGTTACTTTCACTCAGGGGGAGGAGGGTGGGATGGGAGTAATGGGATGCTGGACATGGATATAAGCAGTAGCAAATTGACAAAACACCAGCGGAGGGCAGACATCTAAGAGCTACTCCTGAACAGGGTATGATGGATTCAATCCTAAAATCATATCCCGCATTAGGTTACAATTTGGTCTTGACAATGCAAGTTATCTGTCAAATCACCTTCCGATAGGATTCAAGTAGAAAAATAATTTAAAAAAATCCACAACCAATTGTAAGAAAATGTGTAAGAAAAGCAAAATCAACAAAAAGGTGAGGAAAATAAAAATCCCTTTATAAATAAGAAACCCTTTTGGCTTGAAGACCACTTGGGAACACGAGCACTGGCGAGTATGGGTAAAGCTTCAAAACAAAAGTCTCGTACTATATGCTGCCCTATCATACAAACATCCTCCGTTTTTTTGAAAAGTTTTAGACTTCCACGGATAAATACATTTCTTATAATCAAAGTGCAGCACTGTGCAAAATTGGCTATAACAATTTAGTCTGGGACCTTTAGTTCCCAGAGAGAGCTTGACCTCCACTGTCTAATTCATGCAATTTGTTTCAATTTGCTTTCTCCAATTTCACAGATGGACCCTTGAACCGCCAAATGTCTATACATGAAACTGTGGGGTTACACTGAGCCTTTTCAAGCAAACATTTCCAAAATACCATGTACATCATGTTACGAAGACTCAATAGAGCAAGTTTGCTAAGTTTGCACTTCAAGGGAAAATAGAGGGTCTAAGTGCTTTTGGCTTGTAATGCAGCTAAGTTAAGTGCAATTTAAACTCAAAAAGATTGAGGAGGGGAACAGAAAGCAGTACCATGTCTGCCAGCCTAACAGAAGGCATGCCATTGAACACAATTCTATACACTCGAATGGCTTGCATCTTAATTGCACCTACAGAAGCTTTTCTCAAAAAGGGTTCTACGAATGTTAGTAAAAATATTTATTATGATGTAAAAGGCTCAGTAATAAAAAGAAAGACCGAAAAAAGACAAAAAGACACAGAAGGCCACCAAATACACCACTTTGCTCTCTATACCAGGACAGAAAACCTCCATGCTACACTTCTGTATCAACTTTCTCATGTACATAAACAAATATGAAAAAAATAATACATTCATTCAAGTCATTTTGGAACAGTTCTTTTTTTTTCTTACACAAAATTACAAAATAGCTCCAAAAAGCACCATTGAATCGGCCTGTGGTGACCGTGAGCTGTGGGTATAACTAACCCAGAGCTGGTCACCTCCACAAAACAATCTCATATATCTCTTCTAATTATAGGTGCACAATACATAGTCCTGCACATAATGCTTGACTGATATTCACCTGGTCTCAGAAATAAAGGAACAAAATGTCTCCAGCTTGATGAGTAGTGGTAATCCTACGGATACCGATGAAATCAAATACAGTGATGGCATGCAACAATTATAATCAATCTCAGATCTACGTGTTGGTAGTATTTTTTCTACACCAAATGCTTTCTCTTTCTATGTGACAGGCATGATTAAAAATGTGCCAGATTTGGATCATCACTTCCGATTATCTTTTTTTCATTTTGTTTTTGTGCGCTGCAATGCAAAGTGACAGCTTGTTGAGAGAAAAGCTGAAAACCAAAGAATTGGTAACATGAGGAACAGGAGCTACCCTTAACCTCAGGGCAACTGCACTGGCAAAAGCCAAACAAAAAAAAAGCACATGGGATTTCACTGTGTGGGATATCCCATTCCCCAGGAAGATTAGGACAAAAAAACTATCCCTATATGGGGTATTCATGTTAGGTTGTTCTTGGTTGACAATAGGAACTATATATTTATCCTGAGATGAGGGGGATATCAGACAGCAACTATGCATATGGTTTCACCATAATACAAAAACCGAGAGAAATCAAAGCAGTGGGAAAAAGGGCAGGGCTATAAAACTATGTACAAGATTGATAAATAAGTAAGTGCGTGGTTTGAGACGTTGCCTTGGAAACGAGCCGTTTTTCAAAGAAATGCAGCCCGTTTCATTAGTTCTGTCCATGGTGGGCCGCTAACGCTTCAGGATATTTCGTATCAGCTTCCTAATGACGTCAAAGCTAGCTGAGACACAGAAACAGGCATGCTATTTTGATGCATGGTAGCGATAGACGAAAATGCACTAGAATGTAGCACTTGCAAGTTTTGTTTTGTCTTTTTCAACTTTTTTCTTGACAACAACCAAAGAAAAATATCTAAAAACAGATACATTATTTTCCTCAGATAATGCAATTGGGTCCAGGTCATTCAGAAGTTTAAAAAAGAAAAAAAAGATAAGAACGAGAGATTAGTAGTAGTAACAATTATTCAATTGATAGAACCAATAGGAAAAGCAGCTTTTTGATATAAATGCATTTTTAGCACATACAGCCTTTTTCTTTCATAAAGATTTCTTTTTTCTTTTTTTTTTCAATAAGTTTGTTTCTGTCTGGTCCAGCTTATTCTGCTGGTCTGATTGGAAAAGAAGTCGCTCCCATTGCAGCGGGTGAGCATCATTCCCGCCAACAACTAAGGAGTAAGAGGAGGAGAGAAAGGAGGGAAGAGGCAGGTGAGGTCAAACTGTCTTGGCCCTCTCCATCAGTCCAAGGTAGGCTAGGAAGGAGTGTTTGTGGGAGCCGGGGTCAGGTGAGGAGTGAGACGGGGATGGGGAAGTGGACGAGAGGTGGAAGGGAGACCTGGCAGGTCGCAATCTGGAGTGGGGTGAGTGGGGATTTGAGTGGAATGTGAAGCGGCTGTTGTTGGAGAACAGGGTGGTGAGGGGGATCAGGTGGGCCCGTTCATAGTTCCTGTACTGCTCGAAGACATGGCGAGAGGAGGGGAAGAAGAGAGAGGGACTGCCGCTGCTCGGTCCACCAAGGCCTCTGCTGCTGCTGCCATTGGCGATGACCAAACAGCGCTGGGCTGCTTGGGGCGGTACCTCCACCTGATGGGACTTCCCCAGTGTGAGTGACAGGGCCACCGACTGCAGGGCCTGAGAGGCCGTGAGACTCATAAGGGGACTACTGCTCCCGCTTCCTCCACTGCTCCCCCCTCCCCCTCCCACCAACGGCTCCTTGCTCTGACTTGTCAACAACCCTCCTGGTGACGTGCCCCCTAGCAACAGCTCCTCCTCTCCTGCCTCCTCATCCTCCTCTTCTTCCCCTCCACCTCCTTCTCCCCCTCGTGCGCCTCCACCCAGTCCCCCTGCTCCTCCGCCCAGGTGTTTCTTAAGGTGGCGGCTGAAGACAAAGGGGTGTGTAGTGGTGAAAGGGCACTCTTGGCAGCCGAATGTCTGGCGCGGCGCATGCTTCAGCTTCTTGTGCAGGTTGAGGTTATCCTTACGCTTGCAGCTATAAGAGCAGCGGTCACAGTGGAAGGGCCGCTCGCCTGTGTGCACACGCACATGCTCGATCAGCTTATTGGCCGTCTTGGACAGGTAGCCGCACTGCTCACACTTGTAGTGGTTGCCCAGGCGGTGGCCGCGCATGTGTGCCTCCAATGAGGCTTGGTCGGGCCACAGCGCCTGGCAGATGCGGCAGCGGTACTCCATCTTGCAGTGCGTCTTGATGTGGCACTCCATGGCCGCTGGACGATTGGTGGAGTAGATACAGAGCGGGCACCTGGAGGGGGGAACAGAGGGCATGGAGGGGGGTTTAGGGGTGAGGGAAGTAGAGAAGGAAGAGGTACAACAAACAACAGCAGAAGCCAGTTGAAGGGAGAAAGAGCCAAACAGATACAGAATCACAATACACACCTTGAAATTTGAAAACACACACACACACACGCACACACACACACAGGGGTGAAGAGGAGAGGGTAAGGCAAAGGAGAAATATGTGTGGAAAAAGTATATTTTTAATGATTTTGAATGTGTGCCCATGTGAGGTAATTTTATAAGAATGTCTGAAAAAAGCAAGTGGATCTAGTGTGTGTGTGTTTTCATGTATGAGGGGCTGACAGGCTGCAGAAAAGATGGGACCAGTTGGACATGAAGGGAAATGAAGAAATGGAGTGGCACTTACATTTAAATAGCACCTTTCATCTGCTCAGGGCCCCAAAGCGCTTCACAAACCCTGCAGAACAGAATCACCTCAGAAAAACCTCAAATAGTCAAGCCCCTCTCTCCATCTCTACACACCCTTACATATATGGACACACTGATCAAGTAACACTTACTTACTCTAGACATGAAGGTTATAAAATTTAGCCTTTTTGTAATAAAACCTCGGCTGACCTACTTTCATCCCTGTAAGGTCATTATAAATTGGTTTGACTATATTTTGCCTGCTTTGCAGCAATTACAGGTCCAGTGGATATAAATGAGGGGGACATAGTGGGCTGTTAGAAACTCAAACACCCCCCACATGTGGATGATTTTTGCTGTAAACAGACAATAAATGGAATTCTCTCATAAGCTATTTTCTAAATAAATAAAAATATCAAAATATCATGGTTGCTTCCTTTTTTTCCTACCCCTATAAGAAAAAGTCTGCAGCTGTATGTTCTTTTGTCTCTTGAGTGATACCAGGCCCTGAGGTGACTGGGTTTGATATCTGATATTTACTTTAATGCAACTTTGTCACCAGACTGAGGATACATTCATCTTTTTTACCGCATAGACCAAAATATGCTATCATTCACTATATCCTTCACTCAAACACAAAAGGTTCCAAAATTACACTTGTGGCTATGAAGATGCTGATTGCAGAGTAGCATCAAGCTTCAAAGGGGCTTTTCTGGACAGTTGTGCACTTTCAGCAACAGAATTCTATACAAGGACTCTTAAATTAAATCTTTTGAAACTGTCTAGACTACATCCACTGATATGCTACAGTTTCCACACATTCATAAATGTTACCCTATGTCCACAGATGGCTAAACAAAAAATGTAGAGCACAGATATTTGTTAATGACAAGATGAGGTGATAATGGCAATGATATTCAATGGTTCTGCGCATGCACAGATTCATTGTTATGAGAACAACTGAAACATTGAAAAAAGAAGACTGGCGTGTGAGTTGAAATGGTTTTTTTAAGGCCTATATGTGGTTTTACTGTCCCAGGTCTATCCAGGGTTTTAAAGATGGTGAAGCAAGAACCATAGGTGAATGTTGTTTTTTTTAATGTGGGTGGCCAATTTTTTTTTTCCAATCGCAGATGGCAACAAATATGTCCAATGTTTTTCTTGCACCTGGTACGCTATCGTGACTATTTTAAAAGCACCAGCGGTATCAATGTGTGGTGCAGTGGATCTTATGTTCTGGCACTGGTCTAAGGTTAACAGATGGACTACATGTTAGACAGACTTGAAATGGTACATAAAAAATGTCACTGTACAACGGAGATTCCTGTAGGATTGGAATATGGAACTGGAGGGGGGATGTGTTAACAGGGGAGCAGTGTATGCAGTGGATGAGGGAATAAGGGGCTATTTCAAGATATGGGTGTCTACACAATTCTGCACTTTTAGGACATTTTGTGTGAGTTCTTATCTGGAATGGAAATAAACAAGAACATGGTCAAAAAAATTCACTTTGGGTCAGTGTTTAGTCAAAAAGGTTGCTGCTGTGCATCAAGCAGGTGAACTTGCAAGCATCGTGATTCTTTTGTCTATGCATTTGAAATTGGCCAGTAAATGTAACAGGAATCCAGCTTTGAGAGATCCAACATTTGTGTGTCTGCTTGTTGGATATGCAGGTGTGTATGGTGAGGTGAACAATTGCAAGTATTTACCAACTCTTGAGGGTTTGTCTACAAGACACTTGCCAAGAGACTGGTACAAATACAAAACCCAACCTTTTAACATTCTTCGTTTTTAAGGGAGAAGTGTCTGATTTTGATCGACAAAAAAATCTTTGTTCTGTACGAACAGGAACTTTCTTACAGATTGCGCTCATCAGAGTTCTAGTCTTGGCATGATTATCATCTGCAGGTGATGGAATAACAGAACTCATGACAAAGGCCTTGTCCATCTCTCCCTTTTTCTGATCCAAAGAGCCGCTGCAAACGGATCAGCAACTGGCTAATGAGTTACACTTGCCAATATCTATTAGAGGACCTTTGATATTGCCAGTCTGTATAAAAAAACAAGCAAGAAGTTATGCTGACTGACGAGGTCAGAAAGAAACACAAAAAGCTGCCTTGATTTTTCAATTGGACTTTTTGTTCATCATTTTCAGTAATCTACTGTAACAAACAACTGAATCTCAAAGGCTAGAGGAAAAGAAATCTAAGCCAAAAAGAGACGATGCTCACTGTAGTTCCTGTAACAATTCCCCTTGTTAAAATTATCATCCATTCATTGTGCTTATCCAATGTCAGGTTGCGGGGTCATACTGGAGCCTATCCCAGTGCTCATTGGGCGAAAGGCAGAGAAACACCCTGGACAGGTCGCCATTCTGCTGTAGAGCTTGAGCAGTTAAGAGTTCAGTGTCTTGCTCGAGGACACTTCTACATGCTTTCTGCAAGGGCTGGGAATTAAACGACCGATATTCAGATTACTAGACAACCACCCTACTTCCCGGGCTATACTGCACCTGGCCTGAAATCCATCCATTGTCAACCGCTTATCCGAAATCGGGTCGCGGGGGAACTCGCCTATCTCCGTTCTCATTGGAAGAGAGGCGGGGTACACCCTGCATAGTTCGCTAGTCTATCACAGGGCAGAGCAGTTAGGGGAACAGTGTCTTGCTCAAGGACACCTCGACACACTTCTCTGCAGGTGTGGGGGATCGAACCTGCAACCTTCCAATCACCAGGCGACCGCTCTACCCACTGAGCCATGCCGCCCGCCCCCATTGGCCTGAAATCAACATGATAAAAAGTAACCAGGATTTTTCCAGAGATTTTATAAAATAGTGTTGCTCTGCCAAATTTTGTGGTATGGTGATATGAAAAGGTTACACAATGATTTTGTATCACCACTGAGGGAAAAGCTTTGCAGAATAGTGTTTTTTAAAAATCTGTCTGCAATACTGATGAGGTGTTGCAGTTCTTCCCTTTGAAAATGTGATGCCAAGTATGGAGTATAACATGACTGACGCATCGCCGATTAACTACTCCAGAGTGTGACTTTGTATGTGTATATGGGGTCATGTGTTAAAGGAGATGGGGGAGGCAGGTGAGGGAGGGGAAGGACGGTCGGAGTTAGGAACCTCTGTCTGTACTTGCTTTCCTTACTTGAGCCCTCCGGAAGGGACAGTGTGGCACTTCTTGTGCTCCAGCAGCTGCTCGGGTGTCTTGAGGAACTTATGGCAGACGTCACACTCAAACATGCGTGTGATGAGGTGGATCTGGAGGTGCCGCTCGTACATGCTGCGCGTCTTGCACACAAAGTTACAGAAGACACATTCGAAGCCTGGAGAGAGTGCAGAGGACAGGGGAGAGAGCATTAGAGAGGCTGAGTTAGTGAGGTGTCATGAGGCTATGAGCTGGTGATATTTGTTCCCTGAGGTTTTTGAAGGATCACTCATTGGTAGTGCATTGACAGTAATGGTTTTAGTGATGCCTTGCCTTTCTCAGACTTTTCTTCTGATCCCGAATGACTTCCAGAGCTAGACTGGCTGCCCGCAGAGGAGGGCGGGGCTAGCAGGCTCTTGAGTTCTTCGTTACTGTGAGAGAGGTCCCCACCCTCGGAGCTGTTGAGTGAATCACTGAGAGCTGATAGAGAGGAGGAGGTGCTCTTAGTCTCACTCAGGGGGCTCCGAGAGTTCAGAGCTAGAAAAGAAGGAGAGGACAGTGCATTATAACAATCCTCATCTGTAATCATCACAACAATGTAGGAGCAGTGTTCTTTGCTTTAAAGATTTATAACAGCTGATATAACAAGATAATGACAAACCTTAAACATGACTAAGTGTGCTATTGACTGTGTGATGCATAGTAATCTCACAGAGCTGCAAATCACCATTTACTTCACATCCACACACACACGCGTGCGCGCGCGCACAGTGAACAGGCAGGCAGCCGCAGAGCTCTGTCTTTTGACTGAGGCTCCCGCTGCCAGTCCAATCAAGGAGCATGGTGCATTTATTGATTCCTCACTCCCAGAGTGAGATTCACAAGGATAGAGAAAGAGAGCAAAAGAAATAGAGTGAGAGAGAATGGAAGAGAGGCAAGAGAGGGACGGAGCGAAGGGTGAGGAGATAGGGTCAGTGCCATAGGAGCTAAGATGGCGGGAGCATCTCAGGGCACAACTTACAACTGATCATTCACTCAGGAAGCAGGGATTGTGGCTAAAAAAATTGGGAAATGCTTTGTGTTAATTATTACACATATATGCAGACACAGACACACAAGTCTGAGTTGATAGCATACATAGTGGCCCACACGTAGCTGTTTCATCAAAATCAAGAATATAATTGGAATTTAAAGCAGTTGTGCACGCATCCCGAGTACAATGTCCAACCAGCTTTGCAAAAATCCCATATTTTTCACTATTCGCCAACATCAATTAGGACTAATGCAAAGTGCCAGAGAGCTATACCAAAGAATGTAGACAAAATAAAAATGATCTCAAAAGCTGTGAACCTTGACCATGAGACGTATTTTCCTCTGGTCTAATTGAAAGGTATTCTGTCAGCTTTTTTTTTTACCTCGTAGCTTCATCTGCAATTGGCCAAGAACATTGACAGTATTTTAATGAGAAATGTAATTCTAGCTTTTGACATTTCCAGAGCACACAGCATAAAAAAACAGCCAACAGCAACTGAAAAGGGCACCAGAGCAACCCTTTGCCCATTTGGTGGATGCCAGTCTTTTATTCACACGATCCTCCCAGTTTTAAGGATATGCCAGACATGGCTGAGTGAGATACCATGAGACAAGGTGGAATCAAAATAAGATGAGTCTGACCTTAAAATAGGATTCTAAGTTTGACTTGAAAAGTGTGGACTGCATGTATCTGGGAAGTGGAAACTATAGGCCCCAAGCTGTATACATGCACATTTGTGTGGTTGGCTGAGGTGTCCATGTTGTGCGGGTGTGAGGTAAATGCCAAGTTAGGCTAAGGGACTTAAAAGATGGCCACTGTGGCATTGTAAACCCAGCTCAACTCCAAAGGACCCAAGGCCTATTGATTTTTACCCACAGGCACGATAACAGCCAGCCCTCTTAGATAAACAAGGCAACTGTGGCCTCTAAAAGACACTTCAGTTGTCTAGGCCGGACAATCCCACCAACACAGAAAAATACAGACACACGAGCATGGACATAGGCACACACACTCAGTGATAAACTGGACAAAGCCGTTACAGATGAAACCACTCATCGATCAACAGGGGTTCAGACCTGATATTTTGAACATCTAGACGAGGTCTACTGAAGGAGGCCATTCTATTCTTGTTTCTCGTCAGTTACCGAGTCCTCCTCGGACAAGATTTTTTGGGCTTAAATAACTGTTAACTTATAACACTTTGACTTCAATTAATCAATTTACGTTCATTTGTATAGCTCAAACCACAAGATGGTCGCAAAGGGGCTTTACAATCCATGCATTAGATAAATCCCTCGACCCCTCAACTTGAATGAGGAAAAACTCCACAGGAAAAAAGGGAGAAACCACAAGAACAGAGGAGGGACGCACAGAGTAAACAAAACAATTTCTTGTTATCCCCCTTCAATAAAGTGTAATTGGCTACAATGTAGGGCTTATTCTTTTAAGAACAGGACTTGATATGTCTACTGCTATTCCCACCTCTTTAAAGATCATCCTCCATCGGTTGATCATGTTGTGTGCTTTAAATTGTGTATTATTCTGTGTACACATCATCCATTGCACAGCTGTCCGTCTTGGGAGAGAGATCCCTCCTCTGTTGATCTCCCTGAGGTTTCTTCCTATTTTTCTCCCTGTTAAAGGGGTTTTAAGGGAGTTGTTCTTTATCCAATGTGAGGGTCTAAGGACAGGATGTTGTGTTAATGTAAAGTCCACTGTGGCATATTGTCAATTTGTGATAATGTGATAAATAAAAGTGACTTGACTTGACTTCTGTTGTGTAATAGTATCCCTCAGACTCCAAGGGAAGCTATAATTTCTCATTCAGCATGTTTTGATAATGCTACAGGTACATCGGCCGGCATGGCGCAGGAGGTAGAGTGGGTTGTCCAGTAATTAGAAAGTTCCTGGTTTGATCCCTGGCTCCCCTAAAGAGCATGTCAAAGTTTCCTTGAACAAAACACTGAACCTCTAACTGTTCTAGATGAGCTGGTCGAAGCCTTGCATGGCATACTCAGCCATCTTTGTGTGTGAATGTGAGCCATATGCTGTAAATGTCTTTGTGCATGCTTAATAATCCAGGTATGGAATCATAGACAGTTGAATCAGTTCATCTAGAAAGAATGTTGGAGAGGAACGTTTCATCACACATCAGAGGGACTTCTTCAGTCTCAACTGAAAACAAGTATCCCCCACCCTTACAAACAATATAGTGGCAAAATGACCTACAACAACTATCAGTTTCACATGTAAGTTGCAGTGACCATAAACTAAAATCACAATAGCAATGTGTACTATTTACATAGGGGAATAGTTGTCATTACAGTCTCTAGTTTGTATGATTAACTCAATGACCGAAAACACCTCTAAGTTTCTGGCATCTATTCTTAACCTGTTGGTAGGCTCTAAGTCATGAGGCTCACATTCAGAACACTGGATTTTGTAGATAAGGTGAGGGACATCATTATGAAAGAGGATGAAACGATGGTCTCTTCTGATGTTATGTCTTTTCACATGTGTTCCTGTTGATGAGGCAGTGGAGGTAGTCTGTATGAAATTACAAAACGGCCCCACCCTCAGCATTAGAACCACCCTTAACACTGACCAAGTGTGTATGCTCCCGAAGCTATCTTCAGTCCATACACTTCCCCTACAGGGGGCAGTATTATAGGCAGAAACATGGGTGTGCTATGGATTCCTCAGTTTCAACCGTCTTGGCCAACCCGTGTAAGCAGGAAGTAGACAAGAATGTTCTGACGAATTATACAGGGATACCACCTAGCCATTGGTCCACACTTGTGGGTGACACCCAGGTTAAAATTAAATCACTGGATGTACCACATTTCACTAACCACATTAACTCTGTGGACAACTACATCAAGTACACCAGGGAGGATGTGAAAAATGACATGTTAACCTTAGACTGGGAAATTTAAATTGGTGATGGGGGACATTTGATTGTTGAAGAGTACAATAAACCAACACATACAGATCAGTACTTTAAGTTTGACTCAACTACTGGAGCACAAACTAGGAGTCAACATGATGTTTGTACCACCTAGCTGACAATGTCCCCACAGACACAGTGAACAGGGAAGAGGAGAAATCCCATATTAAACAAGCCCTGGTTAAGTGTGATTATCCTAACTGGGAATTTTTCAAAGTCAGGAAGATGCCGAAAAAGTTTAGCAGCCAATCGCAGAGAGAAGGACAACAGCTGCCTGAACATAAACCAGTGATGATTCCCTATGTGGCAGGCTTTTCAGAACAGTTGAGATACTTAACTTCCAAACATAGCATCTCAGTTGCTTTCAAACCCCAAAACACACTGTACCGGAAATCGGTTCACCCAAAGGATCAGGTCCTCTAGCACAAACACAGCAATATAGTGTATGCAGTTAAGTCCCGGAGGGTACTTGGGGTATTAAGGCCGGATGCCCTTCCTGACGTTCTGTGGTGGGTTTGAACACGCTGCCTCTGGCTCGTCAGTTCCCGAAGCATGCGTTCTGCCACTGAGCTACTGCGGCCTGGTTCAGTTTTTATGCCACTATATTGTTTATAAGTGTGGGAATGAATGAAATCAGATGAGACTGAAGAGGTCTCAGATGAGTGATTTAACATTACTTCCAATAAACTTTGTGTCCAGATGAACTGATTCAACTTTCTGTCATACTGTAAAGTGGTTTGAGGGGTCATTGGACTAGAAAAACACTATATAAATCCAGTCCCTTTACTATAACACAAGGGAATGGTGAAAATATTGTACCAGTGATGATGATTAAGAGATTCCGGCCCATGTAAAGATTCTCCGGCTTTTGCCAAAACTGATCCTACTACAGAGCAATATTACAACCCGCACACAGCAGAGAGTTTTCTACCTGCATGGCCGGCATTGACGTGGCTCTTCATGTCGTTCTCTTCCACACAGACATAGTCACAGATGCTGCAACAGAGTGAGAACATCCACTGCTCCTTGTCCACATGGAGGGACATGTGGCTGACAAACTGGGCATTCAGCTCCGTCTGGAAACCACACACATGGCAGCTGGATAAAGAACAGAGGGAGAGCGAAAAGAGAAGAGAAGAGCCAATGAGAATGGTTGGCTATGGGAGTTATTTTACTCCAAGTTTTAAAAATTCATTGGGTTGTGATTGTGAGATCCATGTGTACACAACTATCTCTCTACATCTGCGTGTAGGTTGTGGTGTGCAACATATCAGAGGTCTTTATGATTGGACAGATCATGACATTTAATATGCAGATGTTATGGTTAACTTAGATCAGTAGAAGTAATAATGGACTAGTGTTGCATGTTAGTTTATTCATGTGAGTCTAGGTCAGACAAAGAGGCGGTTTGCTATGGGGTGTGAACCATATGCATGTTCTCCTTTCAATCTATTACTACTCCAATGGACATGATACCCATGACTGTCTGGTCTAGGTTATCTGCAGTCAGACCTGGTAGTTCATCTTCAGCAGATTATCTTCATACCAGCAGTCATATTGCCTTTTTTTCTAAATGCAGGACATCATATTTCAGAGTGCACACCAAGTCTAAAATTCTAATATTCAATACAAGCCAATATTTACTTTGTCCTTATCTTGACGTAAAAGATGAGTTTCTCTGATCTTTTATAGTCTCAGCAGAGCTGTTTGTAACAGTCTTATCAGCGCTACCTTTTAAAAGCAGAGGTGGCTGCTGTAGTTGGTTGTTCTATAAGTAGTACCTGTAGTAGTAGGGGCAGTTCTTTCGCTCAGCTGACTCGGTGGTAACGGCGGTAACGATCTGCTCGGCGTCTGTGTTGACTAGCCTGACAGAGTGGATGGTCAGGTGCTGATTGAGGTTGGCTCTGCACTTGGCTGCATAAGGACACAGGTGACACTTATACTTCCTCTCTTCTGCAGCAAAACACACACAGACACCCACCTTCGTTTTACTTATTAGGCCCAGTGAGAATAGTCGGTCACACTGTTGGTCTCCCTGTATTTGCCCCAAGCTTAAACCTAATAGCCAGGACAAACCCCATCTTAACTCAATGCAAAGTTAAAAAATAAATAAATAAATCACTAAGAAAATTTTAACATATATGCAGAGACATGGATGCACGCACACAAACAGTTAGTTAGTGGTAGGCTTCATTAGACATGGGGGCTGGACAGACAGCATAGCCATGACAACACACAATTGAGTAGATCTTTTAAAGGCATCCAAACAAAGTAATACCCAATACTCTCTCTCTCTCTCTCTCTCTCTCTCTCTCTCTCTCTCTCTCTCTCTCTCTCTCACAATAAACTTGCCCCAAGGACATGATGCCAGGCAACCTTTATGTAGCTAGGGAAACCAAAAAGACCACCACGCTGACATATGCCCCTGCTTCTGCTCTCTGTGGTGTGGCCAAGCTGTTCACAGCCAACCCCCTCAGATGGTGCATGTGTGCCTGTGTGTGTTTCTGTACACGCGAAATGTGAAAGCATGTACAGGCGAGCTGGGGCGTATTGCACACATGACTCCATTTGTGTGCTCAGTGATTTCATGTATTCTCTTGAGTAGGCTACAGTAATTTTCAAATCAACGTGGGCTTAAATGAAAATGCTTAGTAAAATGATGATGATGATGATGATGCTCTTTTTTTCTAGTGAGAGGGATCATAGAGAAGAGTGATGGATCATTTGAGGACCAGGGGAAAGGTTATGTGTTTTAAGGAGCCAAGTTTGATAATGGTGTAGTCAGGACAATGGGGAGAGAAGACTTCTGTCCTGAGGATGTCTCCTGTATGTACGGGTTTTAGATGGTATTTATTGTTCTGCAGAAAGTTTGTTTTCCCAGCTAGTACATGTATAGAAACATACAGATAACAGCAAGGCAACATACAGATAGACATACAGATACTTAAACACACAGCGTTCATAAACACATAACATCCACTCGCACTTCTGGCAGTGTGCTATGTCAGCAAGGCAGTTTGAGTGCTGCTATGGCTGAAGGGACAAAACTTCTGCCAAAGTGAGCTCTAACCCATTTCAGAGTCTTGTATCTGGGGCTTGATGGCAGTAGTGTAAAACATAAATTGAGGGGGTGATCTGTGTCATTCACTATTGTGAGTGCAAGGCATGTGACGGCTCTCTCATTCATGTCTGAGAGGATGGGTTTAGGGGAGAGGATGGTTTTAGAAGCAGCGTGTGTGACCCCCGGTAAGTTTGTTTTTGTTGGAGATGGACAGCAGGGTATAGAAGTAGGGGGAACAGTATAGCAGGATGGACTAGATAATGCTTTTTTTAAAGTAACAACAGGAGGTGGGGTCAACAGAAAGTCCTCTGAGCTTTCAGATGAGATGGAGTTTCTGTTTGGATCATTTATGGATGTCAGTGATGTGTCGATCAAAGAAGAGTTTACGGTCTAAAGCGAGTTCTAGATATTTGAAGTTGTTAAGCTGTTCTACTATCTTGCCTTGGATGGAGATGGTGTTCAGTCCAGTGAAGGGTGTTTTTGCTGTGTTAATGACCAGTTCTTTTGTCTTGTCCCTATTCAGTTGGAGGTAGCCATCTGTGCACCATTCAGTAAGTAAAAGGAGATATGGAGAGTCGATAGGATATGATGGGGTTGTTATCATGAAGTAGTCTCAGCATGGCAGTATCATCAGACTATTTGTAGTAAGTGAAGATGGCTGAAAAGCTGATGCAGTTGTTTGCGTAGAGTATAGAAAAAGGGACTTAGGACATAGCCCTGAGGAGCTCCAGTGTTGGTGATGATGATGATTGATGTTACTGTGCCTATTCACACAAGATGTGGTCTGTTGCTATGAAAGTTATGCACCCTGTGGATGAGGGGTGACGGGATGTTGAGGTGGTGACGTTTCTTGATCATCTGGTGGTGGAAATTACATTGTAGGTATCGCTAAAGTCGATGAAGGGAATTTGCTAGGTGACCCAAGTATGTTGGAGGAAGAATCGGAGGAGACATACTACACCATTCTCTGTCCCCTGTTCATGTATCTGTGTGTGTACAAACATGTGAGAGAAATACATCATAAAAGAAGTAATCAATTTTAGCTACAGCTGAATGAATGAGTGAATAAATGAGTGATTGAAGCATGTTAGTACTTGCATGTGTGCCCCCATACTGGGAGACATCCTTCTAGCTGAGTAGTTTTCCCAGTGAGACTAATCACAGTAGTAATCTCTTTAAAGGAAGGGTAATCCGGTCTAGCCTTCTTTATTTACAGGGCAACGCACACAAAGGTACACAAACTGACACAGACACACGCAAACACACCTACCTGTGTGCAGGGACATGTGTCTGGAGAGGGTCTGCTGTCTACCAAATACCTTGCCACAGACAGGACAGGGGTATAGTTGTTCATTCAATCTCCACTGGGCAATCCCGTTTCCAGTGACCTCACCACCCTTTTCTGAATGTGGAACAATGAAACACATATAAACCATTATCAACACCATGCCAATTATCCAAAACAGCATTTTACAGATAGACTGCAGGGTGTGACCTCACATTGACATTTACAACACTGACTACACTTATGAGGTCGAAATGTGCGCAAACACACAGTTAATACCAACAGGGTGTTCCCTGTCTGTACATGAGTCAATGACAAGGGTGGGTTCTCTCAATGATTTTAGCTGCTGTCCAAGATTCTTCTGCCATTATGATGAAGACTCAATAGAGAAGGCATCGAAGATGAAACCGTGCTTCCTAGAAAGGGGCTATTCTACTCTATGTACACAGGAAGCTTATTATATTACTCTATCTAAGCCTAGATCTGACCTAAAAAAGTAATAAACCCAACATTGCTCAGCGCTTTGTATAACTACTTACACTCCACAGACTCACATGGTTAAGAACACTATCCTGAAATATTGGCCTGTCTTGGCCACAGATGCAGTTCTCGTCCAACATTTTCAGGATCCACATCGCTCTGTTTATAAAAAGAGGAACTAACCTGTGCAATAAATGTGTTAGAGTGAACATATTGCCTAATCCCAAACACTCTCCTGGCTCCCATTAGACAGGGAAACTACCCTGAGGCAACTGTGCCCAAAGCCATAATACTTGGAGAACTAATGCCTTTAGACACCCTAGGACATGGGGGGGGGGG
>OMLC01035712.1:22725-33699 GCA_900302585.1 Regalecus glesne
CTTATTGGTTTTATTTTCAAAACCCCTTGCTTTCAAGTCTGGTGTAGTGGATTCTATCCACTATATCTATCTATAAGATAAGATAAGATATTCCTTTATTAGTCCCGCAGGGGGAAATTGAGGTGTTGCAGCAGCAAGTGTAAACTGTAAATTTGGCTTGACTAGAGTAAGGTGAGGAATCAGTATGATATACAGCTGCACTTGGATCAAACATATTTGCAGTGTTCAGAGGAACAGTGCTAGACAAGAGGAACCCACAACATGTTCATAGCTAGATTGGGTAAGTCATACTTGCTGACCTTGCCCTCACCTGGTGCCTACCCAGATTTACAATTTTCTCATATTTCTTCTGTATTTTTGTGACACATGTCTGCTGTTTTTCATTGTCACATGTCCAATGGCTACAAAATCCTATCATTTACTCCCAAAAGACAATACAGCTACACCAAATGTGTGGTCTCCATTTACAGCAATGAGAGCTGCCCTGAGTGACCGAGTTGGTGGCGAGATAAGGAAACAGGGGAAACGGAGGATGTCATGGAAAAACAACCTCTGTTACTGTAAAATCTGTCATAACATTTCCACTGAGTACAGAGGGGGCAACAATATTGATCGCCATGGAGGAGCTGAAAAGCATCAAAAGGCGATGACAGTACACCAAGGGCCAGAATCAAAGACCTCCTTGGTAAAAGGGAGACTTCATGCAATGGTATATGTGTTGACTGAAATAGCAATATCAGTGGCTGGACAGAGCATATTCCTCACTTTCACTCATGAACCTGAAGTGTTTAACATAAAAAGCAGTGGTATTTAGGCTGAGTGTTTCTTTAATAGTTGCCCCAATGGAGGAAACAGAGTCACACTTTTTGGTTTGAAAACTCCCCATTTCTCAGGTCTCAACATTGACAAGTACAGTATACAGTGGTTCCTTTTCCCCACCAAATGGTATCGTAGGGATTCCGCAAGACACTCACCCCATATGGTCCCAATCAAAAGCATCTTATGGTTTGCATATGGGGCCTCATTCACTGCACAATAAATGGAAGTGCTATTCGCAAGGACTAGTAATCTCCCATAATGGTGTGTTTGCCAACAGTGAAGTGATCATTCAAGTTTGAATTTTCTTTGTATAATGGGAGTGCTAAAGTCTTCAATAATGCAATGATATCCCTCCAATTCATAGCCTAGTGACAACTAGGCTAGTCTAGGCTGGTCGTAATCTTAAATGCTTTTCTTTTTTGTTGGTGAAATGGTTGGCTCTCCTGTGTAGCGGAATCCTCTTGGCCAGCGATTGTTTGGTTTCCCCAATGTACAAATCACATTGGGGAGGAGGTCTATGATTCCAATCATCTGTGAATAGTACTCATTACCACTGACTGTGCAAGAAATGACCAACTTGCATATGAAGCAAGCCTTTTGTTGTGTGGTATCACTGTATTGTTTATAAGGGTGGGGATGCTGCAGTCAGCTCAGACTGAAGATGTCACCTGCTTGAGCGAACGAAACGTTCCTGAATGAACTTCTGATCCAGTTGAACCGATTTACCTTTTTTACGATTCCTTTACCTGGATTGTTGAGCATGTATCAAGAAATGACTCTCTATATCTACGACTGCATATCTTGACAAAATGGTTACAATTATTTCATTTTATTAAAATAAAATTAAGAGCATGCATCAAGACATTTAACAAAATAGCTTTGCCAATCTTTTTGTCTCATTTATTTATTTATTCTTATTCATTTTTGTCCCAGACGACCTAGAGGGGGACACTAGTGAACCCATAATCTTTTATCCAACCTAAACCCTATATCCATGTGAGGCTAAGCCAATTATCCCCCACTAACTATAGACCTCCAGCCGTGGTTGGAAACGATGTAGCAGGGATCCAAACACCCAACTGCATGACACAGAGATGAACATCGCTAAACATCGCTCCAGCCCCCTACGCCATCGGAGGCCCTGTTTGTCTCATTTATGTGAATACTAATTGACTCACCCAACAAATTCTAAGCCAGCAGTCTCGTCAAGTTGGCCAACATAGTATTCTCATAATACATAATACACAACTATAATACACCATCAACATTTGGTAGAGCTGTTACTAAGCAACACTTGGTCTTGTTAAAAGTTCAAAAGTTCAACCTCACTTAAAACAATTCTTATGGAAAATATATGCAAATGTGCATTTGAAAATTCACTCTATTCAGCTCTATATTAAGCGTATCTGTTGGAATAATACTTCGGACATTTAGCAAACTGCATAAGGAACGCACAATAAGGAATAAAAACACAAGGGATTTACGAAATGAGTAGACACAGAGATAGCTCATTGGTCTTGACTGTTTTTGACTGTGAAAGGGAAATTAATTGAACTGGCTTTACACAAATTGGTTGGGCTACTAAGGCATTCTACAGAGACATGCCAGAATGTTAGAAATGATCAATGATCTAGTTTTTGCATTTTGGGGGAGATATTTATGTTGAGCATTTAAGTGCATATAGATTTTGACCTTAGAGATGGTGCTGGAGAACACTTCACTTGGGTTATATTGGGATTGCTCTATTTCAAGTTTGGGTATCAAAAACTGGTTATGATTTGGAATCATTTCCAAGTGTCCAAGAACCAAGTATTCTTTAAGAAACATGAAATTGAAGCTGTGGTCATTCTTCTTTTTTTAGTGTGTGTTCCAGAGAGATGCTACTCTTGCGTTTTATTCCATCCTAACGTTTTATGTATGTTGTATTTTGGAGCATCGTGGTCACAGGAATAAATGAGACTGAAAACATGCTTGATGGTGGTTAGGTTTAATCATTGTGTTGCTAATGAGTCAGCCAGCATGTGCACCCCTGCCACTGCTCTCTGACTCACCACTATGACAAGTGTCCAACTTTGACATACCACAGCCAGTCTTGACACCAAGCAGAAAGCGCGGGAGTGAGTGACTGAGTGGTGTTAAAGCAAGCAAACAGACTGTTAAATAGAAATAGTTACATAGAAACTAGCTTACTAGATCAATCGGGCAAATATGCATGAGCATTAATGTTAACATATAGAGCTAAACAGTTGGTATTGGCAATAAAATACAAGACTTAATCAGCCAATGTTCACATTATGGATTTCCTGACTCCTCCATTGGTAGAACATTGCATTCGGGTTAAGGACTTCATAACTACTCCACTGGTGAAACACTTTGGCTCTCAGTGACTGTGATCTCTGTGTGTCTGATTGACTGGCTATTCACACCATTCCTCTCTTATCTACCCGTCTGAATTGCTTGGCTTGGGAAATCCCAGACCTTCTTAAGGGGCTTGTGGCTGAAGTTGAGTGCATAACAGTATTAGCCATCATGAGTCAGAGGTGAGACTAGGTTATGGCCTGGTCACATGAGGTAAACAAGAGCCAGCAGGCACAAGCCTTGGGTCAAAGGCTCGCACACGCGCTAATAATCAAGCCAATTAGGGTGTGGTGTGGGGCTCCAAGTGGTTAATGGTTTGATTAGTGGCATTAGCGTCGTAGAGAGAGGGGCACAAATGGGAGAAAATGGACAGTTTGACCCAAAGCTCAAGCGAGAAGAGGACAAACCCCTGAAGTCACAATGTGAAAACACAAAGGTGATTGCTCACTCTTCAGTCCTTCCCTTGGACTATCAAACACACACACAATTTTTTGGTCCAGCACAATATAGCTTTCAGTTGTCACAGACTCATTAATGGGGCAGATGGACAAGTCTATATTTACATCCAGTGATTCATACCTGTATTCTGGCAATTATCCTAAAACTGTCTTGAGCTTTTTATGAATTTGTCACCAAAAAATAAATAAATCACTCATTCTCCCATTCACACCTTTGTGCAATTGAGGGACTTCATTTCCCATGCCTTTAGAGTATGGGATGAATTCAGGCTACCCTGAGGAAGGCCATATAAAGACAGGGTGAATATGAAAACACTAAAAAGAAGGAACAAACAGTGCTAATAGGAGCTAGGTTACTGTTAATCTAGATCCTAAATGCTAGGGAGCGTGGAGGCATTCCCTGACCATTCTAAAGAGGACAGGTCTTAGACAAGAGCTCTGTGCAGCTATATCTGCTACAAGAGAAGCTTATTTCTATGTAGAGAAAGAGTGAGAGGGAAGGACCAAAAAGGAAAAAGGCTATGAGAAATAAAGGGAGAACAATTGATATGGACAGACTCATGATGGAGAAGGGAGATATTGTAGAATAAAGAAGCAAAGTGATGAGAGCACGAGAGAGAGAGAGAGAAGCAATGAAGACAGTTCTGCAGTGTCAACTACACAAGGGAAAGGAGGGGCAGCCAGGGCGAATTAACTTTCAGGACACCCTTGATACCCAGAAGCCAATCAGATTTTCATTAAGTGGCAGAGGGATGGGCAAAGCTGGTACAGGCTAATTAACCTCTGGATCCCTCAGTGCCAAAGGAGCATGAAGAGAAAGTCTGAGATACCACTGAAGGGGCATGGGATTCTGGGCAGAGGCCTTCAGCTTGGAGAAATGCATGAGAGGCCTTACAGAGCTGTAAAGATAGAGATCTTCACACCAGAAAGGGTTAGCCAATACTGAGGCTTTTGGCTGCATGAGATGTTTCCTGGTTGGACCCAATGACTTAGAGGGTATTTAAGAGTATTCTACGATGGCAAGGCCAGCGGGTACAGCCACTTTCCACTTGAACTAGGCTCACTTCATTCTTTTTCCATACCAATTTGTTACCTTTCTGAGTCAAATCAAATTTGGAAATGGCTATTTTTTTGTGCGTTATCATATTTTGATCCAGAGTGATGCCCATTGGAATAGCTCTACTTCTTCGAGAATTGTTTAGTTTTGGTTTGATTTTTAAAAAGTTTATAGTGAGGATGTAAGCACAAATTCAAGGGTGCAACCTGTAATTTTCTTCACTGAAAACACCCCCAGAGGTCTGCAACCAATACAAGTCACCCATGAGTGATAGATCTCTTCATGAGGAGATTAATTGGTAAGTATACAGATAGACGTATAAATGAATGAAATAGTATGATGTTATAGTAACTGTGGAGAGTTTCTAAAAGGAAACGGATTCCATAGAATCCACAAGTCTACTTCTGTAACAGTTTTTCAGATTTATTCCTGTTCATATCATTGAATGGATACAAGTTGGAGAAAAATTGCACTTGTTGCTAAAATGGAAACTTTAACATAAAACTTTAACAATTGTATAGCTCTCAGTTTACCTTAAAATGTGCAATCCAAACATATCTATATAAATTAATAAATACAGTGTAAATAAAGAGGGTAAAAATACTAAAATTTCACCCTAAAAAAAGCACATTTCCAAAACGTTCCTGGTGAGGGGAGTATGCCCCTATACCCCATTAGTATCTGCATGGCATTACTGACACTTTTAGCACACAAAGTGTTGTTTCTGTTTCTTTCTTTTTTACACTTCAGCCCATGGACAACAATGAGTTTATTGTGATGTGTTCTTGCAGCTCCAAGTAAGTGTTATGATCTTAAAATAGCTTGTACAGGCTATAAATGATTGGAAGCTTTTCTGTCACAGTAGGTAGACTAAGTGTTTGTGATGACTTTTTAAGTGTTACCAATTCATGTTTCTCAAAGGAAGATACATTTCTTATATAATATTGTTATGATGTTACTACCGAATCAATCAATTTCAGCTGAAATCCCTTAAAATCATTCCTCTAATTTTGACAATTGCAAATAATCTACATATCTATGGATTTCAGTTGTGTGTACAAGTCCAAATTTCAAAGTGTTATATTTTAAGAAGGGAGTTATCGATGCATAAAATGATAAAAATGCAATCACGTAACCCTTACAGAGACATAATATGACCTCTACAATAATGTGCATTCCTCCATTCTGTGCTTGCATTTAACTGCTGCTGATTAGAGACATTCTTCCACTAAGAAAAATCAAATGGCTTTGTGTATGCGTGTACCTTACCATGGAAGGCTGCCCTGGCAGAGGAGCTGGCCTCTGCGGGGGAAGAGCTCTTGGAGCGCGAGTTAAAGGGTGATTGTCTAAAGCGCTCATCCAGGAATGGACTGCAACAACAGAAAAGAGGAAAATACTTGGTGTTGTCATCCAGCAAAATATGAACGGAATCTAACATACATAGCTGATACATAACATGTTGATATTTAAGAAGAAACATGAGTCAAGAGATGTTTGGCAAAAATGTTTAAACCTGGGCATAGACGGTACTATAAAGAGGCAAACATTATCAATGGATTTATTTATCTTTTTAACCTTCAACGAAATCATGACTGTATTTGTGCGGTAACTACTAATCAACATTGAAACTCACTACTGCTTGCTGTGAATATGTGTGTGTGTGTGTTTATGTGAGAGACAGAGAATGAGAGAGGTCCTTTTTATGTGTCGCGATTAGTCCCCACATTATGGAGATGGACATGGATTTAGATGACGCTTGGGGGATTAAGACATCGTTCAGTAGGTAGGGTGGTCATTTAGCACTCAGAGATTGGTGGTTCAATCCACAGTCCCTGGAGATAGTATGTCGAGGTGTCATTGAGCAAGACATTGAACCCCTAACTACTCCCCGTGCAGCTAGTGGTAGCTGTGCTCTCTGTTTCTATACAATAGGATGGGTTGAATGCAGAGAACAAACTCCACCAGCCTGTGTCATGTGGCAAATAAAAAAAGCTAAGACTATTGTCCTTATTACTTTCAAAATTCAGAAATATTAATGTTTGAACAATGTTATTTTATTCTAATATTAATTTAATCAATGCTTGTACTAGTTTTATACCAAACCAACATGGAGTTATTCTAGGATACAATAATATGTGCTTACAATTGAGTAGCTGTTCATTTTATTTTGTGTCTGTGTACTGCTATATACTTGTAATACCCTAGTTGTTGAAGTGGGGGAAAAAAAGCTATGATTATTTTGCTATGAATTCGTAATGAATCATGTCTATAACGTGTTTGTAAAATAACAAGTCCGCCGCTGTCCAGACCCACAGCGCAACTGATTCGGGTAGTGAACACGTTCCTATTTAACATCCCTCTCAAGTTGTCCGTGAGTGAGTGAATGAGTGACCGCAATTTACGATGCATAACCAATGGCGGTAGTTGTGGCTGTGGGGGAAAAAGGGTTATATCATGAGTACAAGGTTTGACATCCTCTGTGTACCAGCCACAGCTTTTAAGTGCACACAAACACCCTTATCATTCTAAGATGTATGACTTTGATCCTCTTAAACAATAACAAAACACACATCTTTGACTGGTAAAGACATTCCGACTTGAGAATAAATTAATGTTAGTCTGTGTGAAGAATGAACAGAATTATTCTGGTGTGCCGTCTTCGTGATGACACCAGCAATAATGTACAGGCCTAATAGGAAAGTTGACTGTAGTCTTAAGTTAAATACTCACAGCTGAATAAGGTTCTTTGAGGTTCTTGTATCTGAGCAAGGTGAGTACTCTCTTATTTGTAAGGAACAGTCAAGTTTCTGAGTTAAACTAATTTTGTTTTATGAAAATCCTTGGAAATTTAACTTCCCCATACCTGAAGACTGTGAATTCAGGCATTGTAATTTTGATCCTATGAAATACATGAATGTTTAAATGTGACTTTAATAAGCATTTTAGTCTCACCTGTTCATTCCCATCATGTTACTGTCTTTGCTGTGGTCATTGGCTTTGCTGACTTTTTCTAAAAACAAATTTAAAAAACAAAGTCAAGTGAAATGTCATTCATTTTCTTGCTATATTTGTGTAACTTAACTACACTGGTTGATATAATGAAGTGGGCCATTAATGGCTATTGAATGTAACATAACAGCAAAAACTTGAAAAAAAAATAAAACAGAGAAAATTAACAAAAAACAGAGCATACCAAACTGAAAGCTGAATAATTTAGGCTAGACTCAAATGATCCAACTCCTCGCCTATGCTTATTTTGTCTATGCCATCATAGTATTCAGCAATAAATATACACCAAAATAGGAGAATGTGGGCAAATATGTGTTTCAAGACAAAGTATTGAAGTGAATTTCAAAGATGCAAGAGCAACCTTGGTTACTGATGGTACTTGATACTGATGGTCTCTGAGGTCCCAATGCTCTAGGTAATTTATATCGATTGCTCATTGTGTGACAGCCCACTCCTGTCCTTAGTGAAACGGTAAAATCCAGTTGTGGAAAGGTACTGGTGGTCTATGTTACAAAAGTAGCAATGCCCTGGTACCCTTGGTGGGCATGCCAGGGTACTCTGCCCTCCGTAGCCTCATTGCAACTCTTGAATCACATTGTTCATCAAGGACAGAGGTCTCTTTCCATGTTGCCATGGAGATGCCGCACGGCAGAAATGTAAAGGGAAGAGGAAGGGGAAGAGCGGGGAAGGAGCCTGTGCAGCCAAGTGTGCTTGAGCCGGCATGTTTGAAAGCGAGTCAAGGGAGGGAGAGAGAACAAGAGGAGGAGGAGAGGGAGGAGGGTCGAGGGGGCATTTGTGCAGACACTGCCCCCCACGGGGTCTTGTGTGAGTGCGTAAAGGTGTGCATGCCGGGCAGCTTGTCAGAAAGAGAAAGGCAGTGTATGAAAATGTGTGTGCACGCATGTTGCATGCTTGGTGGTGGAATGTGTGTGTGTGAGAAAGGGAGAGGGATTTTCTTTTTTTTTTAAAAAGGTGCTTGCCTCTGTATATAGCATTTAAGTGAAGCAATCAGAAGCTGCACAGAATTTCACTCTCACTCACACACAATCACACACACCTTTCCTCTGGGGAACAATAGGTCCACTTCAAAGCTCTGTCTTCATCTCACAATATAAACAACTGTCTGCTGCTTCAATGTCACTTTCATGGCCAAGCAGTGGGGGCTGGGGCGATGGGTTTAGACTGCATTACATGTCATATATCCTCCCCTTTACAACAGAGCCACCACAGAATGGAAATGTAAACATGTAGGTTTTATTGTCAAGTGTCACAAACAGTTCAAGGTTGACACTGGGTTGCCATAGGTAAAAGGGAACTGCTGCATGCATGAGAATTGTATGTCCATACCATTAATATAGGCATGTCTGTGGACTCTCGGGGGAACGTACCTGACAACTTAAATAGGAGTTCAGAGGCCATTTTGACTGATATGTCCTGGGAGAAGAGGTCTTTCTGGGGGCGGGCCAGCATCTCAGGGAGATTGGGTAATGGCTCACTCTTCTCACTTGCCCCTAAAGTGCTGAAGGCCAGCAGATGAGAGGGAGGTGGCGCTAGCTCTGTGGGGAGAGGGTCCACCTCCATAGGCTCCGTCTTCACTGTCACCTTCTGGTGCTGGGCATCTTTGTTGTTCTCTACAGAGGATAAATGAAACAGAGGACAGTTAGAGACAAGGCTTCGGTAGAGGACATTAAAGTTATTTATTCAGGCTTGAAGAAATGGCTTAAAGGATGCTAGAAGTTACTGTTAACATTTCCATGTACACAACCAACTGAGCTGACAGTGTAAGGGAAAATTAGGAATGAGAGATGGATGCAAATAAATAAAAATTCAATAAAATTTGATTGCACATATGCACTTTAATTGCCAAATAGAAGAATGGAGTTCAGCAGATGCCGTCTTCAAGCATGTCACATACTGAATAAGCTTTCACAAATTAACCTAACATTTCAGCCTTCAGGATGACCCCAATTTCAGGATGGTTTCATACACAGAATATTCTACTTAACATGCATGAAAAACACAGATGCAAACTAGAAGTAGATGAGCATTTTATCAAAGTATGTACTTATCCAATATATAAGAGATAAAATTTATTTGCACAAAGCACCAATATTTGATGAAAACTAGAGCTGTCTATTTCTGTATTTAGAGGGATTACATCCAGTATGTAGCTGCTTTACAAGATGAGCCTATAATTTGCATACACAACAGCCATAGCATTATGATTTACACAAGCTGGACATGCTTGGAATTTCCCCACAATATATAAAATCAAAATATTGTGTTTAATAAGGCTACTACCTTTATAGTATTCATTTCTGACATCAACGTGTTATGAAACTCGAAGACCAAAACAACTATATTCCTTTGATTCTTGCAAGAGGGCACCAGCAGGTCAGAAAGACACTAGGGGGGCTACAGCAATCCGCACAGTACATTAAAGAAAGCAAGAAAGATGCTTACATATCCTGAATATGAGATGTGCAGTCCTGTGGGCATGTTTATTGAAAGAAGGTGAAAAAAAGAGTTTGCTAATTGAAGGTGATGGGTTTTTACTCTATGTCAACTATACTCTTTTTACTACCCTTATTAAGAAAGGCATCAGTTTGGTGGTTTTCTGGGACAGAGCAACAAAGGAAACTGAATGGAGAGAATTCTTGAATTGGTGAGACAGCCTTTCACTCACGGGCCACTTATCACACAAGTTCAAAGGGTGAGGCAAATGGAGCAAGCTAAAATCAGCCCAAGGAAAGATGGCATCTGTACTTGTGAGGTAACAGATTTTGACTGGAGTGATAGCAGGAGCACAACAGCTCAGAGCCGTGACGAGCAGGAGTACAAAGCAGTGGGGCTGCTACAGTGCTGCTGACATAGCGACCCGGGACGATTATAGGATATATGAATTTGGCACGATACAAAGTGGCAGGAGGGGCTAGAGGGGGGTTAAAAGAGCAGGAGAAAAAGAGAGGGTGGGGCACACTAACCCTGCACTGACCCCTGCTACCCCTCCCCTAACATTTGCCTCTCCTCCTCCCCCACTGGCCGTGGCTACAGTGAGTCAACGAGGCAGGCGTCCGACCTACATCGCATATATGTGTAAATGGATTTGTGTCTGCCCCCTGTGTGTACATAAAAATGTATGTGTAGAAATCAAAAAAAGTGCATGCATCTGTATTCATGTGGATGGACATTTGTGTGTGCATCTTGTCAGCTTCTCCCCATAGGCTTGGGTGTCTCGGTAGTGGCAAGAGCCAGTGTACTGGGGACAGCGAC
>OMLC01035713.1:0-13458 GCA_900302585.1 Regalecus glesne
TATTGCACATTACAAATGAATTAATACAATGTCTAGTTAATACCAGCTCAGAGATTAAAATCCAGCTATGAGGCATTAAGTAAAAAATTAGTTAACAATTTCAGTGAAAAAAATAGGAGCAATGACAGTGACCAAGAGCACTAATTTCACAGTCTTTCAAAATTGACTTGAATTCCCCCAAAGGAATCAGCTTTGGGTGTCCGGTCCAGAGTGTTCAAAAGCCTTTTCGCATAATTCTGTTCTACCTCTTGGGACCAAGATCTATAGACTATTGTGAGAATTCAGAACTTATTGATTTTGATTTTAACACATGTATGTGCAGGTAAGAAGGTATCAGCCTAATGAGATTCTTATATATGAAAGCCAACATATGTGTTATATCAGGGAGGTGGAGTGGTCTGAGTAAATAGAGCAAGAATGTCCTTGGACTGGATGAAAAAAAGAGGTCAAACCCTCATGTCAGCAAGAAAGAGACTGATGAAGTGTCCTTGAGCAATGAGCTGAATCACTATAAACTCTGTTTGTGTGGCTTTGTTGTTGGCACAGTGTGTTGACCTCTTTGGAAGGGATAAGCAACAAAACAAAAAAAAACACCCGCAGGAATGAATGAGATCTTCTATTATTCTTGTCAGTCTAAGAAGCTTTACCACAAGGATGGAAGTTTTCGATTCCCGGTACTTTATTATTACAGTTCACAAGACGGTTGGTTTGTCATCCATGGTGTTCACAATTTGTCTGGTAAACAAATGTTACACAGAGGGAACCAGATTAAATAGTTGGTACCAATTTATCTGAAATAGGATCATCATGAAAACAATAATTATAAAATAAGCTTCATACACAGACACAAAAAGCAGAACCAACAGTATATTGGAATTTATGTTGGACTATATTGCCACTGTATTGGAATTTACCCATGTGGATGAGAGGGTCCCCTCCCTATGCCTCAGGATTGGGGTGGGGGGCTCTGATTGTTATTTGTGCGTATGCACCAAACAGTATTTCAGAGTTTTCGGCCTTGGAGACCCTGGATGTCGTCCTGCATGGGGCTCCTGTAGGGGAATCTCTTGTTTTACTTGGAGATTTCAATCCAAATGTGGTTAATGATGGAAAATTTGGAGTGGCGTGATTGGGAGGAACGGCCTCCCTGATCTGAACCCGAGTGGTGCTTTATTGTTGGACTTCTGTGCTAGTCATGGATTGTCCATAATGAACATTATGTTCAAACTTAAGGATGCTCACAAGTGTACATGGTACCTTAGCACCTTAGATCGAAGTTCAGCGATTGATTTTGTTATCGTATCATCTGATTCAATGCCACATTTCTTTGAGAAGCCATGGAAAAATACCTTTTGTTGGCACCAAAGCTTTTCTGGAAAACCATCCAGCACCTCAGAAGGGGAAAATGGGGAACTATCCAAAGTGTTTGTAATAAGGATGGGATGCTGTTGAACCCAACTGAGGAGGTAACAGGGCAATTGTTGTGCCCTGTAAGGGGGATTATAGAGGAAGCGAGAGACAGACACAGCATTTCTGGCTTCTAGTTCAGAACTATAAATAAATAATACTTATAAGTAATAAATGAATAAATATATTAATTAATACTAATAAATAATACAATGTATTATAAACAATATGACACTGTTCCTTTAAGACTCAATACCCGGAAGCGTGAATCACTCACCACGCCTAGGTCCATATGGTGCCATTAATTCCAAACACAACTTTTCTCCATTCTTAACTTTGAGTCAGTAAACAGTAGTTAGCTATATGTATGCACATTTAGTAAACACTATCTTTCTTCAACTGTAGTTAGCCCATCAACACAGGTACTTTAAACATAACAATCACTACGTAAATAATAATATGAGACAGACTCTCTCTAAATGGCACAAAACATAATTGCGTTACAATTTACCTTCATGGCTCAACTAGCTAGCTTAACATTATTGCAGCAGAGCTAATATTTTACTAGCTAAATTCACTCATTCAAATTAAAGTTTTGTAACAGATACTATCTCGTTACCTCGTCATTTACCTGTGAGGGGGGATCATAGACAAAGCAAGAGACAGACACAGGGTTACTGGCTTCAAGTTCAGAGCTGGTAGCACAAGTTATGTTCTGATAGTAGTGTTTCGTTGATGTATATAATCTCCAGCTAAGCTGAGCTTTTTCTAGTCTGATGGTAACCACTTGCTCTGTGCGCTGAATGATTTTAGCTCCTGTCCGACAGGCCTCTTACCTGCCTGGATGCAATTGATGACAGGGTCCATGTTCTGATCATCTTTTGATGTATCTCTACTCTTTAAAAGGATATGGGTGCACTATCTTTTATTTCTGCACACTCCACAGTCATCACATGCTAGGCTGTCTTGGAGTCTTTGATTCCTGGAGCATATACTGTAGCTTGTACTTAAGAGGAGGACATTTCCTATATACATTCTTCCATCATTTTTTTAATGTCACAGGAATTCAACAACAGGCTGTCAGGCTCACCATTTTATTTGCCCGGGCTTCATCTGAGGGTTAGATGGAAGTCTGCTAGTTCAGCAACCCACCTATACCAAGTGGCGTTGAGTTTAGCTGTTGACAGCATATCAGTAAGTGGATTTCTGTCTGTGTACATAGTGCAGGATGAGCTGATTCCATAGTCTCAAAACCATTCAATAATCCCTTTTCCTCTCCTCATCCTTGTGTTACTGTCCTCCTGTCTATTTGTTCCCGGGACCACTTCAAGCAGAGAATAGAGAAGTCCTGCTATCTGGGAGAAGTCCCTAACACACTGTCAGTAGTAGCTCAGTAGCCTCATGACAGCTCCAAGCTATCTCACAATCCTCTGCCTCTTCACTTTTACAGCTTTAACGGCCAGAGCATCGGCTGGGTCTTTCTTACTGCCCTCCACAGACATGATCCGCCCAGGGATATCATACTTCCCTTCTGAACACCTTACACTTACCAGGCTTTAGCTTTATCTATAGCTGCTGTAGCACCGTCCTCACATCCTCAAGGTGATTTTCAAATTACTTACTGAAGACCTAGGGGGTCATCCATGCATGGAACACAGATCTTGTCCCTCAAACCTTATAGACTTTCCTCCATGTAGTGCTGGAAAGCAGCTGGAGCATTCATCAGGCCAAATGGAATATGAAACCATTCATAGACCCCACGGAGTCAAGAACGTGGTCATGAATCTGCTCTCTTTGGCCATGAAGCTCTGATGGTATGGTATCCCTTGATCTAAGAACGAGATATAGGAGTTTCCTCTCAGACCATCTATGATGTCCTGCACTCTGAGAATAGATTGGCAGTCAGGGAGAGTCTTTTTGTTCACTTCATGGAAGTCGACACAATATCGCAGACTCCCATCCTTTTTTCGAACACAGACGACTGGTGATGTGTATGGTGAAGTAGACTTCTCCACCCAGCCCTGTGTAATGAGGTCATGTAGGTAGTCATTCATTTCACATTAAGGTGGCTCAGAGACAGAGAGGTACATCTTAGCAACAGGTTCCGTTTCCTTAAGCGTTTTATTGAGTTGCAGTTATTTCTATGCAGCTGATATCATCTGTTTTCGAGAAAGAGGCCGACTCTAGGAAGCTGTTGAGCTCAACTGAGGAGGTAATAGAACAACGGAAAGAGCACTTTGAGGAACTCCTTAATCCAACCAACCCACCCTCTAGGATAGAGACAAAGCTGGAGGATAATGGAGGATCAAAATCAATTTTCAGAGAGAAGGTCACTTGCGGCATCAAAAAACTCAATAGTGGCAAAGCCCCAGGGATTGTCGAGATCCATCCAGAAATGCTGAAGGCTTTGGGTGTTGAGGGGGTGTCATAGATGACACGTCTCTCCAACATTAAGTGGAATTCTGGGACAGTGGCTAAAAGAGTGGCAGACAGGGGTGGTGGTCTGTGTGTTCAAAAAGGGGGACCA
This sequence comes from Regalecus glesne, assembly GCA_900302585.1. Lineage (NCBI taxonomy): Eukaryota > Metazoa > Chordata > Actinopteri > Lampriformes > Regalecidae > Regalecus > Regalecus glesne. The sequence continues at coordinate 3,935 of OMLC01035713.1, forward strand.
GAGGGTGTGTGGTAATTACAGAGGCATCATATTACTCAGTCTCCCTATGAAAGTCTACTCTGTGTAGGGTCCAGCCAATAGTCGAACCACAGATTGAAGAGAAACAATGCAGATTCCGTCCTGGTCGTGGAACAACAGACCAGGTCTTTACACTTGTCAGGATCCTTGAGGGGAATGCGAGTATACCCATGCAGTCTACATCTGTTTTGTAGATCTAGAGAAGCCTTATGACCAGATATTATGGGGGGTGCTATGGGAGTATGGGATGAATGTGTATGTGTTTGTGTGTTTGTGTGTGTGTGTGGGGGGGTCACTTCTCAGGGCCATTCAATCTCAGTACACCCAAAGTAAGAGTTGTGTCTGGGTTCTCAGTAGTAAGTCAGACTTATTCCCATTGGGGATGGCCTCTGCCAGGACTACACCTTGTCACTGTTTCACTGCTTTTTGCATATGATGAGATTCTGATGGTATCGTCGGTCTGTGATTTCCAACACTCACTTGATTGATTTACAGCCGGGTATTAAGCGGCTGGGATGAAAATCAACACTTCTAAATCTGAGACCATGGTTCCAAGTAGAAAACCGGAGGATTGCCCAATCTGAGCAGCGAATGAGCCCTTATCCCAAGTGAGGGAGTGCAAATATCTCGACATCTCTCAGAGATAAGTTGAGAAGTTTCTTAACCTTGAGGGACTCGGAGAAAAGCAGTTGCTCCACCATAATTTCCCCCTGTGGGGCTAATAAAGGAATATCTTATGACCAGATTGAACTATTTTGACTTCATCCTTTTATATTGTTCCAGTTGACAGACTCTGGAGAAAGACAAAAGTAAAAACCTTCAAACTTTACTTCAGTCTCTGCCTTTCTCTGGAACCTGGTATCTATCTGTCAGTTTTGTTGTTCAATCCCCGATGCTGGTAGAAAGTGTGTCCTTGAGCAATACACGGAACCCCTATGGCCACTATGGCACAAGTATGGTTCACAACTCCTATAAAACAGTAGGTGTGATGGCAGAGAACACATGACATTATATGTATTACATTACAAATAAATAAAACTTCTTAAAAATAAGAATGGAGAGAATACAAGGGAAAGGCTGGCTTTACAACCAGATATTAGCCACCTAATTTACAAAGTGGGGGACATTTCTCCTATCAGGGACTCAATATAAGTTTTAAACAAAATTTGGAATCATTAAACTAAAATCAATCACCCTGAATGGTAAATGGGCTTATTTTTATGTAAAGCTTTTCTAGTCTAGCAACCAGTCAAAGCACTCTACAATGAATGCCTCACTTAGAAGCACTGGTCCTTAAAGAGAATTCAAGGCCTGTGGTTAATTCTGGAAATCAATTCAGAGACATGATGTTATGAGCAAATTAGGATTTTTTGACCTTCATTACTGTTCAGATATTCTACAGTCTTCTAACGGCTTGTGTGTGATCATTCATCCAGAAGGGGCTGATCACACCAAAGAGTGTCAGAAAGGGCCTCTGGCTTAATCCCCCAAGCTCCATCTGAGTCTGTCTCCACCACCACAATGTCGAGACTAATTATGACATGTAAAATGGATCTCTCAGTTTCAAACAGCGAAATTTGGTCGAGCATGGATAGGCACTGACCATTGAATGATGTTAACAGTTCATGTGGATTGAAGGGATATAAAAGGATTAAGGGATGGTGAATTAGAAGCATGGCAGAGTTTGACTGCAGAGCCAGCATTGAGAATGTGAGAATGTGTTCTAATAATAATAATAATGATTTCCTTATCAGTCCCGCAAAGGGAAATTTGGATTTCTATCCATTTTCAACCAAACCTATTGTATAGGAGCAGTGAGTTGCCAACATATGCCACTCAGGGAGTAGTTAAGGGTTCAGTGTCTTGCTAAAGGACACTTCAACATGCTATATGCAGGACAGGGAATTGAACCTGCAACCTTCCAATTGCTAGATGACCACTCTACCCACTGGGCTATCCCGTCCCTAAGGTAGTGATTAGGAATAGAGGCCTGAAGTGGAACTTTGAAAACAACAGCTTTATGGTCAGTTACAAGCATATCCACCAGATTAAAGCTCTCAAGAGAGAATTCAGATAAGAGTACAAGGTCTAAACAATAAGGACACTTTCTAAAAACACACAGTTAAAAATTGTTTCACAAAAAGTACGAGTGAATAAAACAGATCAAATTGATATACAATATGCCAGAGAAAGCAGTCATTAAGGCAGGACTGATAAAAAAAGGTTTCTAAATCCACCCGTGCAGTGAATGAAGGGGAGTACTCAAACCTAGCCCAATCCTGTGAACATCTTAAATGAGCTGTCTGATGATAAAATCTAAAGCCAAGGCTCCCCAATAGTTTAGTGTTTGTGTTGCAGTTCTGTTAAGCATAGGGACTTTTCTGTTCCAGATGAACTCCATCACCAAAGTATCATGTCAAGCCAAATCAATTTTTTTTCTGTACTGTCCCATTATCATTCATCAAACATCTGCTGCTGTGGGCTGTAATTTCCCCCTGTGGGAGTAAGAAAGACATCTTATCTTTTCTTAACTTCACGCAAACACAACATCATGACCTTAGACCTTCACACCAGATGAGGAACAACTCCCTAAAAATCCTTTAACAGGTATAATAAGAGGTGGCAGAGCTCAGTGGGTAGAGTGGTCATCTGGGAATCAGAAGGTTGCAAGATTGATCCCCGGTCTTGCATGTCGAGGTGTCCTTGAGCAAGACACTTAACCCTTAACTGGTGCCCGAGTGCCATATGTTGGCAGCTCACTGCTCCTATATATTAGGTTGGGTCAAAAATGCAGAGAACTCCAAATTTCCCCTTGCGGGACTGATAAGGGAGTTCTTTTTTTTCCTTCTTTTTCTTTTTAATAATAGGAAGAAACCTCAGGGAGAGCAACAGAGGAGGGATATCTCTTCCAGACAGACAGCCGTGCAATGGATGATGTGTACACAGAATAAAACACAATTTATACCATAAAACAATGAGAGGATAAAATAATTATAATGGAATTACAAGAGATAATAATAATAACAACAATAATAACAATAATAATAACATTGACAACAAAAAAAATCTTCTTTGTAGGGACGGTGCATATTAATGAAGATCTAAAATGCAAATCTACCAGATTTAGCCATTCAGACTATCTGATTTTAGGTCTAATTCTCATCATATGTGTCATTTAGTAAGACACTAAACCCCAAACTAATCAAGTCCTGAGATGGAAGGAAAGATAAAAGGGGGTATTTAAAGCGCAGGGATTGGTGGCCATGGAGGGCCCTCTGAATTGAGGTCGGGATGTTTGTCAAGGAGCATGTTACTCATAAAGATGGTGTTGACTTATTTTTGAGGTGAGTGTATTTGTCAACATCTTATGGACTTTCATCTCATTTCCTTTTCCTCTTTCATCCTCTTACCTTTCAGTTCTTTTCCCCACTCTCTCCGGCACTGTCATCCACCTCACTCGGCCCCTCTCTCGATTAGTCAGTCCTGTGGCATTCAGTGTCTCTCCTTTCAGTGTCTCTCATTCTGCAGTTCAAACAACAGCTGATGAGTGGAAAGATGGGGGAGCATGATGTAGATGTTTTTTTCAAATTAAGAAATACGATTGTGTAAGAATGTCTTCATACGTGCTCAATATTCCAAGTAAGGAAATCACAAAACACGTTGAGTCATTTCGTCTGGATACAGCATCTGTGGAGAGAAACATCTCATCACTCATGCATGTAGTATTTTCAGTCTGAGCTGACTGCAGGCATGCCCACCCTTTAAACAATACAGGTGTATAAGAACCAAAACTAATGATAAATAAATAATGATTCCCTTATCAGTCCCGCAAGGGGAAATTTGTTCTCTGCATTTTTGACCCAACCTATTGTATAGGAGCAGTGAGCTGCCAACATATGGCACTCGGGGAGCAGTTAGGGGTTAAGTGTCTTGCTCAAGGACACCTCGACATGCTGTATGCAGGACCGGGGATCAAACCTGCAACCTTCCGATTGCCAGACTACCGCTCTACCCACTGAGCTATGCCGCCCTGATGATTTCATAAGAAATCTGGTGATTAGTTAGAATCAAAATGGCCATGTTTACTCATCAGAGAGGATTAGGGAATATTTGCAATCACAGGATGTAAGGTGATGGCAGATGTACTATTAGCCCCACCACCACCTTTGGTTCAAGGATGGTCATTCCCTCTTCACATAGATAGACACTTTGACACACCATTCAAACCAGTGTTCCTCCCTATCAAGGATGTGAACATCATCATCTTGAATGAGTGGCCACTAGCCTGTAGATGGGTGTAGACCACAGAGTTCTGACCTGAGGTGTTCGCTCTCCTTTGTTGTCCCATCCGCTTGGCCAGCATCTCTTTGGTTTATCTAATGAACAAGTTCAGCTTTACTGAAATAATTTGTGCAGATAGATATAAGAGAAGAAAACGACCAGCATTCAAACTCTTCATGCAGTTTACTCAATGAAGTAGGGGAATTTGATTTAAATGAGTTCTCAGATTTAACTGTGAAATGAATGCCACGGTACGTGATGCCAAATAGAGCAAAGAAAAGCTATGGGAAAAAAACAACTCGTGGTTTGAATATGGTGACAATGACGATGACAAGAGGCAGAACTGGAGGTGACAGAGTTAGAGATGCTTAGAATTCATTAGGAGTGATGGAGAAGGACAAGTTTAAGGAGTAGTATAATAGAACAACAGATCAGGCTGGAAGGTTTGGAGACAAAGCCAAAGAGGCAAGATTAAAATGGTCTGGACATGTGCAGAGGAGAAATGCTGGTATACTGGGAGAATGATGCTGAATATGGAGCTACCAGGAAAGAGGAAAAGAGGAAGACCAAAGAGGAGGTTTATGGATGTCGCACGGGAGGAATAGCAGGTGGCTGGTGCGACAGAGGATGATGCAGAGGACAGGAAGAGATGGGGATAGATAATCCATTGTTGGAACCCCTAATGGGAACAGCTGTAATGGATATGAAAATGTGGCATAAGATGAGTGTGTTGAAATACCCCTAATTTATGTTGCACTTATTCATCTTAAGTTTTGAGACAAACTATGATCCATTTTTATTTCACTAATTCTTAGTCATCTCTATGCATATCTCTATGCATAGACAGCAGGACCTCTCTGTGCTCTGCTCGAGGTGGACCCAGGAACAAATAGACAGGAGGAAAATAAAACAAGGACAAGGAGAGGAAAAGGGGGGAACCGATCACATGGAATGACAAACACCAACAGATACTGAAGGGACTGATGGACTGCCTGGTTGAGCCATCTATGCTCGGGTTCTCAGACCTCAAATAAGCATTCATCCTGCACACAGATGCTTCAAACCAAGGCCTTTGTAAAGTGTTTCATCAAGAACAGGAGGGAAAGCTACGGGTGACAGCCTAGGCAAATATCATTATCTCCATTCGCGGAAACTTTAATACCTAGCTTTGAAATGGGCTGTTGCTGAATGGTTTTGAGACTACGTGCTCTGCTCATCCTGCACTGTGTAAATGGACAGTAATCCGCTTACCTGTGTGCTGTCACCAGCCAAACTCAACGCCACTGGGTGTACGTGGGTTGCTGAACTACCAGACTTCCATCTAACCATCAGATATAGCCTGGGCAAAGAAAATGGTGACGCTGACAGCCTGTTGTTGAATTCCTGTGACCTTAAAGACATGATGGAAGACTATATGTAGGATATATCCCCCTCGTAAGTACAAGCTACAGTATATCTTGATACATGCTCAATAATCCAGGTGTGGAAATCACAAAAAGAGGTGAATCAGTTCAACTGGATCAGAAGTTCATTCAGATATGTTTCGTCATTCAACCAGGTGACTTCAGTCTTTTTGTGAAGCTGCAGTATACACTGTGGGAATCAAAGACTCAAACACAGCATGGCATATGATGAGTCTGTGGAAATAGAATATAGGGTACCTATATCCTTTTCAAGAGCAGATACATCAAGCTCAAAGAGAGGATCAGAACATGGACCCTGTCATCAACTGCATCCAGGCAGGTAAGAGGCCTTTCGGACAGCAGCTAAAATCACTCAGCATACAGAGCAAGTGGTTGCCATGAGAGTAGAAAAAGCTCCACTTAGCTGGAGATGTTATACTCCACTGAAAGACTGCTACCAGAACACAACTTGTGCTACCAGAGGAACACAAGACAACAGTCCTGAGACAACTCCACGACGAAATGGGACACCAAGGGATGGAATGTATGACATCACTCGTTTGAGATCAGCTCTTCTGGCCATTAATGCAGAAAGAGATAGAGCAGAACGTGTCCCGAAGCTGTACCTTCCTCAAAACGGAGGAAGCTATGTAGTGTAACAAGAGCTCCTCTCACTCCCACCTTCACAACTTAGTCCTCTGAAATGGTAGCTATTGACTTGCTGCATCTGGACAAGTCTCAAGCTGGATATGAATACATATTCATGATAGCCGATCATCACACATGCTTTTCAGAAGCATATGCTATGACATTGAAATCCCCCAACACAGTTGCTTCTGACAAGTTATTCAATGACTACGGGCTGAAGTTTGGTTTCCCTCAGAGAATTCATCACGACCAGGGAAGTGAATTCAAGAATCAATTCCTTGCACCACTGAAGAGGAACTAGGGGGTAATGAGCTCAAGAACAAGGCTGTACCACCCAGCTGCTAACGGAAAAGTTGAAGAGATGAACAGAACACTACTGAAAAAGCTGAGGACACTGACTGAGTCACAGAAATCAAATCGGAAATAGTCGCCGCAAAAAGTCACGCATGTGTACAGAAACACCTGGTGTGAAGTCACGGGCTTCTCACCGTTCTATCTCCTATTTGGGAGGTCACCATGACTACCTGTTCACTTGCTGTTTGGCTTGAAACCTGAGACGGGGAAGGCTGATCATCAAGAATACATGAGAAAACAGAAACAACAGATGCAAGACGCCTAGGAGATCACAACCAAAAATACAAAGAAATGTGCTGAGGAGAGCAAGAGAAACCTCAACAACAAAGTAAGGAGTTCTGTGTTGCCTGAGGGTGACCGGGTCCTTGTCAGGAATGTGACACCCAGAGGAGGAACAGGGAATCTGGGGAACCACTGGGAGGATTTCATCTGTAAAGTCATCCATCAAGTGGGGAAAGACGTGCCAACATATGAAGCACTGCCAGAGTAGGGTAAAGGAAGAGGTAGTAGAATTCTAAATCGTAATCTCCCGCTGCCAAGCCACCACGTGCCCCTAAAGATCCAGCTACAGCTGGATTCAAGCAGTTATCCAGTTACCGCTGTTTTTGGAGGGAGTCCCTGGGAGGCCATGCCTCTCCCCTCTCCACCTGAGTTGGTGTTCGGTCTTCCCCAGCGGTCTACGTCATCTCCCAGAAGCCAATCTTTGTTCCGATATATTCCCGTGTATTGCTCGCAGCCGGCAGGATTTTGTAACCTGTGAGATGTTTGTCAGTTTGTGAAACTGAATTGTTTTGGGGTCCTTATACACACACTGTAATATTACCAGTATGTTTAAGCACAGTACTGGTACGTAGTAACATTCTGTGAGGCCTCTGACTACGTTAGCTGTAATGCTCTGTTAATCCATCAAGCGGTGCGGCTCCATAGCTTATCAAAGTGGTAGCCTATTAAATCATTTTGACAGATTTTTGAGCTTCATGTACCACGTAAAATCGGTTTGAGGTCAGTAAACACAACCACAATCAATACATAAGGCGCTCCTGATTATAAGGCTCTCCTGATTATAAGGCACGCTGGTGATTTTTGAGAAAATACATAATTTTAGTACGCCTTATAGCCTGAGAAATACGGCAAATGAAATCAATGTTCATGTTCATATGGAAAAAAGAACAACAATCAAATTTCAACATGTAACAAAGCACTAAAAAACACTATTTGGACCTTCTAGTCAGTTAGAGAAAACAAGACTTGTGTATTCAAGATAAAGCAATAATATGCTAAAAACTGATAAAGACTTGCATAGAGAAATAGAATGGTGTAGGAACCGCTAAGGGGTATGTCCATCTCACCACATGTAAACAGATTGTGACCCTAAGTCCAATCAAATTGTATTGATTACCATATGCTTTACGGGATGTCAGATGACTGCAGTTGCTAAACAAATTAAAAGAAAATACCCAATGTTTTATGAAACGGGTTACGGAACCCCCTGTGGCACATCTTATTTTCTCCATCCTAATAACATAAGGTCGGGATCAAATAAAAAAAGACTTGAATTAACTTGACCAAAACATGTGATTATATATATATATATATATATGACCGGGCCTAATTAAATTCCTCAATCAATCAAATAATCAGCTCTAACTTGATTCAGACTTATAAGTCCATATAAAATATAATTAAAAAAAAAATAAAACAACACAGCTATAAAGCTTAAGCCATAGTTCATACAAATCCACAATGGTTAAAACCTTTACATGAATTTATTCCAATGTTTCCAGAAACAAGATAAGCACCTTGTCCCACTCTTTGTAACCATTACAATAAGATAAGATATTCCTTTTTTAATCCTGCAGCGGGAAATTGCCGTGTTACAGCAGCAAAGTGGAAAGCATAGTAGGAGAGGCATCACATCTAGAATATATACTCAACAGTAAGCGAGAGCTGCTGTAACTGGCTGCTGCCTTAGTGGAGTGGCATCTTGAAAAACATGTTTGAATCAATTAATCAACACATAACTGTGTACACAAAGTTCCTCAACACAGCATAAACAGTGGAAACATCACCAGTCACAAACATATGACCTGGATGTGCCCTTCTTGGAAGCTCGAGCAGGATCCTGAATGCCTTATTATACCTGCCTGCAGCTTCTTCATTTTACTGCACCATCAGTGGACTCTTTAGAATGGAGCACAGCAGGCCCTGAAAGAGTCAAGTCAAGTCAAGTCAATTTTATTTGTATAGCGCCAAATCACAACAAAAGTTATCTCATGACACTTTACATATAGAGCAGGTAAAAGACCAAGCTCTTTGCGAAACCATGATTTACAGAGACCCAACAAGTACCCCGTTGAGCAAGCACTTAGGCGACAGTGGCAAGGAAAAACTTCCTTTTAACAGGCAGAAACCTGGAGCAGACCCCGGCTCTCGGTGGGCGGCCATCTGCTTTGACCGGTTGGGTTTGGGGAGAGAAAGAGACAAACAAACAAATAGATCCAGCCAGGCGCGCCGAGACCACGATCCACAGGAACCTGAGAGACCACGATCCACAGGACCTGAGAGACCACGATCCACAGGAACCTGCCAGACGAGGAGCACCAGGACTCCGGGAAAGATAGGGAGTTAGAAACATAACTAACTATAGATTGAAGTTTAAAGAAGTTTTTTGTCACTCCGGTTGTACAAGTACATCCATCCATCCATCCATCCATCGTCAACCGCTTATCCGGTGTCGGGTCGTGGAGGTAGCAGATTTCAGCCGGGACCTCAAAGCTTTCCTTTCCCTTGCAACATCCACTAGCTCTGTTTGGGGGAATC
>OMLC01035714.1:0-12996 GCA_900302585.1 Regalecus glesne
TCTATCCTTTATTGCTCTGACCTGCTGCTACTCAAGCCACACAACCCCATAAAAAAGATTTTCTGAAAAAGCCTTTTTTAATCAATCTTAATCCATTTTTGTCCAACTTAATCAGTTTTATGTAAAAATATCATTTTCAACAGAACACCATCATGATTGATAATATCCATTCTACATATTCACTAGCCCCCTTGTGAGACTGATAAAGGAATATCTCCGGCACAGCAGATAGCGTTGTTGCCCCGCACAGCAAGACGGTCCTGCGCTTGAATCCCAGGGCCCAGGTCCTTTCTGTGTGGAGTTCACATCTTCTCTCCATGTGTCTGTGTGGGTTTCCTCTGGGTGCTCCGGTTTCCTCCTACCATCAACAAGACATGCATGTTGGGATTTATACTCCTGTCTGTGTTCTCGAGTAAGGCAGTAGGAAAAAGAACTGGAGTATGTCCCCAGGTGCTGCAGCTGCTCACTGCTACTATACAATAGGGGGGGGGGGGCTAAATGCAGAGAACAAATGGCATTGTATGCATGTACAATGACAAATGAATAAAGCTTTTTTCCTCTAGAGACCAATTGTCAACTCCAGCTGATAGCGGAAGGAAAAGGGGCTTCTAATAGCAATGACCTGCCACTTGGGGAAGAGGGATCTCTTGTTGTTCTTTATCACTTAGGCAATAATTGAGATGAGCATGAGTGATTTACCTCTCCCCATCCACCACCTATCAAATAAATATTCAAAAGCCTCCAAAATCCTTGAGGATTGTGCTGCAAGGGCAGATTAGCTGAGGCCAGGTTTAATTGGTGAGAGAGCGCCACCACATGTTTCTGGATCTGCAACGTTGTTGGGTGTGCCCATTATATGATAGTACCCATGTGTAGGATTTAAACGGAGCCGTATTAAGAGCGCAACATTTCTCCCAATCTTTTTCTCTCAATGTCCCAAAACGCCCCCGTGAAAGAATGATCAATGGTGTTAAATAGACTCATTCTATATAGCGTGTCTAGCAACCACTCAAAAGCACTTTACAATGACAGCCCCACATTCACAGTACCTGGGGGATTACGGTCAAATACCCTTCCCTGACGTCCCTGTGGTGGGATCGAACCTGCGACGCCTGACTTGTAGGGGCTCGCTCTGCGGCTGCGCTTATCACGGACCCCCAGAATAACATTGTCATCCCAACTGTGGTGATTTCATTTATTTTTTGCATTTATACTGAAAACTTTATTCATTCTGAAAATATCCCTTATTAATAAGATATTCCCACTTTGGAAAACAACCCAAGCCCCAAATGCAGATGAAGGCAGGCATAGCCGCGCCGCTGTCAGCACCTCCTCCTTCGTCAAAGCTCCGACAAAGCGCAGCCCTGGCGAGCCGCGCTGAGCCAGGACTTCTGGAAACCTCCAGTGCTTGCTAGTTGGCCTCGTATCTTACTCCTGCCCCGCCGATAAACCGAGTGGACATTTACGAGTCGATTTGACCCCAAAAGGTTCACGCGTAAGTAGCTAAATGCTATGTGGCGGAACATGCTGGTGGTTTTATTTCATTTTTTTTCTAAACGGAGGAGATTAGCAAAAATGTGTTTACATTCTTGTATGTTGGTCGCTATGAGGCCTCACTGATAAACCAGTGGGCTAATGCTAGCTAAAACAACCCCCCACAAAAAAGCAGAGGTTTGTTAAAATTGGCAGCTTTTGCTTCCTTGCCACTGTGAAAAACAGACGCTGGGTTATTGTTTTTTAAATTCAGAAATCAGATAGTTGCGCTAATTGTTTCTATATTTTTCAGACTCAGCGTTTTCGTTGATTAACGAGATCGCAGTAAATAATTCCACTTCTGATAGCGCCACAGCTTAGCCGAGCTTCTCAGCTAGCCAGCGTTAGCCTCGCTTACTAGTTAACCCATCGCTAGTTAGCGTATGTCTTTTCACTACTGTCAAACATCGCGTCGGTTATCTCATAGCCAGAGTTAACGCTATCAAACTAATTTGATTTTAAAGATATCATTAAAAACATGACATGTGATGTATTATTGCATATAACGTGCTACTCTGCAATCCAAACAATTGAAGAAACTACGAACAAGATAGCAAGTAGCTTAGCATGACTAATTGAAACGTATGTTTTGGCAGAGTTTACTGAAATGGTGGTGTTGACTGGCTATGACATATCACTTTGAAATCACACATTTGAAAACATAAATGTTATACATTTGCAGATAATGCCCACGATAAAACTACAGAGTTCCGATGGAGAGATCTTCGAAGTAGATGTGGAGATCGCCAAACAGTCAGTCACCATCAAGACTATGTTGGAAGGTATAACTTTACTCAATAACAGGGACCCAGTTAAGATATTACCCAGTTATATCAAAATATACAGAAATGTTCAATACTTGACGGAGACTTCCAACTTGAATATTTATGAACAGATTTGGGAATGGATGATGAAGGAGATGACGATCCAGTCCCACTTCCAAATGTGAACGCTGCTATTCTCAAGAAGGTAAAAACAAACATATTAACCATGATGTTCAGCTCTAGGGCTTTTGAGGTCAGCAAGATAAATAAATGTTCTTGATGAGTGGGGCAGGTTGTACGTTTTTATTCGCAGGCCCATCCACTGGGCCTCGGTGTACACCAGGCTATTATTAGAGAATCTTCAGTTTACCCACACATCAAGATTAGATAACAGGTGCTCTCGACTCCAGACTATCAATCCCATGTTTTCAAGATTTAAACATAGCACATATTTCTTATTTAAAAGCACGATTCATATTTATCCTACTAGCATTTAAATAAAATTGGACTCAAATCAGTTTTTAAAAATGAACATACCAATGTGTTCTGTCAGTGAGCGGGTTAGGGCTCTAACCCAAGTTTGCCCTTTTGTTTGGAACCAGTTCTGTCTAGCTGAAATTTGCATTCACTCCGATGCTGATTGCACTCTCAGCAGTATTTAGTTCTGCTTACACCTCTGCTCCCGTGTTAATAGAAATGCCAACAAAAACACCTTATTGACTTGTTCTAATTGGAAGAATAACAGCAAAAGTTTACTGTGTGTTTGTGCGCTGGTGTGTTTTCCTCCAGGTGATCCAGTGGTGCACTCATCACAAAGATGATCCACCTCCCCCAGAAGATGATGAGAACAAGGAGAAGAGGACAGACGACATTCCTGTATGGGACCAGGAATTCCTCAAAGTGGACCAAGGGACCCTATTTGAGCTAATTCTGGTGAGTACAGCAGGGGAACACACCACTAGAATTGTGTTTTTGTGAGAAGTGGGTTATAAGCTAACTTTATTCAACTTCACACGGAATCAGAATCGGTTGGTGACAGACTTTTGTTCACATTGATTGAAATTGGACTTGGTGTTCTGGTCACAAATTGGGAAAAGATGGCAGTAGCTTAAGCCACAAGTTTATATTTAGACTCTAGAGCTGTATTGTGATTGTGCAAGAAAGTTCATCCTGATGATATAGCAGTATTAATAGACTATAATGAAAAATATTTATCAGACCTCATTTCCATTGGGGAATCCAACCATAAATGGTAAATGGAATTGTTCTTATTAAGCACTTTTCTAGTCTAGCAACTGTTCAAAGACTTAACATTACATTTCAGGCATTTGGCAGACGCTCTTATCCAGAGCGACGTACAACAAGTGCATAGGGTCAAGGTACAAAGGATACTAGAGGAGCAACACTAGAAGCTAGATAACAATCCTAGTGCCATCATAAGACTCTGACGCAATATCATCTAAGAAACACAAAATAAACTAACAGGAGTGCATGTGCCTAAACCATGTAGATCGAAAGAAAAAAAAAGGAATAGAGGTAAAACTAGGAGTTAGAGCTAGGATTGGATGGGGAGGAGGAAAGGTACAGGCAGAAGAGATGAGTTTTTAATATGTGCTTGAAGATGGTCAGGGTTTCTGCGGTTCTGACTGCCATGGGAAGGTCGTTCCACCAGCAAGGAGCTAAGTCAGACAGTAGTTTTGACCAGGAGGTGCAGATACGGAGAGGGGGAGGTGCCAAGCGACCAGAGGTGGCAGAACGGAGAGGTCTGGTCAGTGCATAGGGTCTGATGAGCCTCTGCAGGTATCCAGGTGCTGATCCCTTGACTGCCTGGTATGAAAGCACCAACGTTTTAAATTTGATGGGAGCCATAACAGGCAGCCAGTGGAGGGCAGCGATCAAGGGGGGTGACATGGGAATGTCTGGGAAAGTTGTAGACCAGGCGACCAGCAGCATTCTGGATGAGTTGTAGAGGTTAGATGGCAGAAGCTGGTAAACCAGCCAGCAGAGAGTTGCAGTAGTCCAGGCGGGACGGGACCATCGCCTAGACCAGGAGCTGGGTTGATTTGGTGGTGAGGAAGGGGTGGATTAATCGGATGTTGTAAAGGAAGAATATGCACGTTTGACTCACTTGCGCAATGTTCTGGGAGAGGGGTAGTCTGTTGTCCATCACCACGTCGAGATTCCTAGCAGAGGTTGATGATGACACTATGGTGTTCCCTAGGGAAATGGAAAAGTCAGTGAGGTCAGAAGATGGGGCAGGAAAGAAGATCATCTCAGTTTTCACTGGGTTTAGCTTGAATGCCTCACATTTTGAGGGATTGAGGCCAGATACCCTTTTCCTGGTGCCCAGGGGTGGGATATATGCTCGATTTGAATGTACGTACTCTATTTCTGAGCCTCCGCAGCCTCAAATAAGAGAGTAAGGGAGAGACTCTTTATTTGGTCATTGTATTCTTACAATGATATTTGTCCTCTGCATTTAACCCATGTTATTGTGTAGGAGCAGTGGCTAGCTGCAGCACCCAGGGAGCAGCAAGGGGTTCAGTGTCTTGCTCAAGGATTAGGATTACGTCAACACTCTTTCTGAAGGAGCTGACATTTGAAACAGTGATCTTCCAACTACTAAATAAACCTGCTTTACCTCCTGGGCCATCTCGCCCCTTCACTATTAGAGTGAATAATCCATAAAAATTCTCATTTGGTTCTAACAGGACAAAATGATGGCCAGAGAGACATGATCATTTCATTAATTTATTAAATGTCTATTTTCAAATCAACATGGTAAACTTTTTGTTTTTGATTGAACACAGAATTGCAAAATGAGAGGACGCTTGAGAAGTGAAGAATAAGCATACCGATACCAATTTTCAAGAATAAGAGAGATGTGCAGAGCTGTAGCGTCTACAAAGGTGTAAAGTTGATCAGCCACAGCATGAATATATGGGAAAGAGTGGTGGAAGTTTGGCAAAGAGGAGAGGTGAGGATTAGTAAGCAGCAGTAGAGTCTTGTGCCACCAGAGCACTACAGATGCAGTGTTTGCTTTGGGGATATTGATGGAGAATTGTAAAGAAGGTCCAAAGGAGTTACATTATGTCTGTGGATTTAGAGAAAGCATATGACAGGTTGCAGGTGTAGAGGCATGGGATTGTATGAGGAAGTTAGCAGTACTAGATACATGTGTAAGAGTGGTGTAGTATATGTATGAGGGCAGTGTGACAGTGATGAGGTTAGTAATAGGAATGATCGATGGGTTTGAGGTGGAGTTATAAGCATCAGCTCTGAGCCTTTTCTTTTTGCAGTGGTGATGGACAGGTTGAGGGATGAGATCCAATTGGATCTTCCTGGACTATAAGATTTGTGGATGACATAGTGAGAGTAGTGAGCAGGTTGAGTTGAGTCTGGAGAGGTGGTGGTATGCACTGGAGAGAAGAAGATTGTACGTACATAGGAGTAAGATGGAATACATATGGGTGATTAAAAGGGAGAACAGCAGAATAGAGAGGATTAAGTTTAGTGAGTTTAAATACTTAGGGTCAACTCTCCAAAGTAATAGTGAGTGTGAAAGAGAGTTCAGGCAGAGCGGAATAGTGGAGAAAAGTTTCAGGGGTTATTTGTGATAGAAGGGTACCAGAAAGAGTGAAAGTGAAGATTTACCAGATGGTAGTGAGACCAGCTATGTTGTATGGTTTGGAGAAAGCAGCACTGGCAAAAGACATGAGGTGGAGAGTTGAAGATACTGAGATTTGCAGTGGGAGTGATGAAGGACAAGATTGGGAATGAGTTTATTAAAGGGGCAGCTCTGGTTGGATGGGTTAGAGAGAAAGAAAGAGAGGCAAGATTGAGACGGTTCGGATATGTGCGGAGGAAAGCTGCGGGCTATTTTGGAAGACGGATGCCGAATATGGCTGCCAGGCAAGAGGAGAAGAGGAAGACCAAAGAGGAGGTTTATGATGTGTTGAGGGAGTACATGCAGGTGTCTGATGTGACAGAGGAAGATGCTGAGGACAGGAAGAGATGGAGATTATGATCTGCTGTGGTGACCTTTGATAGAAGCAGTCTATGGGAGCATTAGTAGTATGGTAAAGCATTTTTTTTTAATCAGAATGAGATTGCAAGAAAACTTCTGCTATAAAGTAACACAAACTGTGATCCCAAGATGTTGGTCAATGGCAAAGCTCGGTTATTTTAGGTGCTTTAGAATTTTTTAAGTACCCCTCCAAACAGTTTTGCTTGGGATCAAACTTGGAAACTTCTGGGGGGGAGCTCCTGCCAACTGCTTCGTCATCCTTCACAGCACATGATCACAGATGCCTACCTGAACAATACTTTTGTCTTTTGCTATGGTCACCATGTCAGTTAAGGTAATTATTGTGTCATTGATTCTTTCTGTGTCTTCGCTGGAAGACTGACAACACTCGTTACACGTATGACCACAACCAATCATTGTATGCTGTCTTTCACAAATCTAGTATGAGTTCATAGGTAATTGGGGAGGAGGGTCAAGAAATTGTCTATCTTGGCTACAGTAATGCTATGCTGGATGCTGGGTGTCTTGTGTTTCAAAATGAAAAAGAAAAGAGAAAAAGCCAATTGTGGACCCTGTTGCAGTTGGTGCTGCTGGGGAACGATAACCTACCGTAGCTCAGGTTCTTCTACTCTGGTCATCAGTGACCACCTGTACTGCTGGTTTTCTGTCCCACCGGCTATCTGATTATACTCAGCTGTTGGAATGAGATAACATATTCCCTTATTAGTCCAACAAGAGGAAATTTGCAAAGATAACTGTAATACCCGACAAAGCTGGTGCCATGTTAATATGTGTGGACCCTAAAGCACTGTCATCCTATTGGTTAACGACAAAGAACATGTCGTAGGATTTTTCAGACTAAGCAGGATAATTTAACAAAAGATCTGATATGCTAGACTTTTGATTGGGGTGTCCCGGACGCTACATCACTGTTCTTCAGATCGTCAGATGCCTATTCATCATTCCTGATGCTCATAACTGGGCTTGACACTGGACATTCGTCAGCAATGACAGAATTCATACAGTCTGAAGCCACCATTAGTGGTGCTGCCAGAGTGGGAGCGACCTTCGAGAACCTGGTCATGATCAAAGTCCAGACTACAAAGGGGGTTATGTCATACATCAAACTGTTTTAAGATGAAAAAAAGAAACATAATGCACCTCAAGCTCTTGTCATTTCATATGTTTGAACTTTTAAACATGAGTTAAATTCATAGTTGACAGTTTCACCGTTACTAATCAATTGGCAACAGCTAGAAAAAAATGACATAGTGCTATTTATAAGTCACAAATGCAATATCTTACATGGAGAAAGTTTGACTGTTGATTAAGTAAAATAAATGTAAATTGCATATTGACACCTGCTCACTGTTGCAGTCTCACCATAAATAGATGGCACAGTATCAAGCTTCAAACTGATTTCTTGTGAAAATTCAGTGACTTTTGCATTAGGTTATGGAAACACTCCTTACCAAAATGAGCCTTGCAGATGCACTGTCCTTCCAGATTTACAGGCATATGAACCCGCTGTCTGTAAATAAATTCTAGCCATTTCAGTATTATTATGGGATCTTTTTGATAGTTTTGATGGACGTTCCAGGATCCAGTTCACATCGGAAAACTTCATTACGCTAATGCCAACCTGCTCTCTATTGGCATATCTGCTCTCCACAGGAGGTTTCAGGTTTCTCTG
Organism: Regalecus glesne; assembly: GCA_900302585.1. NCBI lineage: Eukaryota > Metazoa > Chordata > Actinopteri > Lampriformes > Regalecidae > Regalecus > Regalecus glesne. The sequence continues at coordinate 8,018 of OMLC01035714.1, forward strand.
CGTGCTCTGCGTTGCGTATTAGACAGAGATTGACTTTTGGACTTTTGATGCACACAATCTAGATTCTTGAGGTACGTCTGAAACTCAGATTTTAGGGAAGTGCACAGACTGCTCCTCTAGTTATGAATGTGAAAACACTGTTCAAATAACGAACTTTAATGGATATAAATCAGTATGGTCAAGCCCAAACATTTTAGGCAACATTAGCATAAGAGTACACTTTTGAGTGGAGGGGTACCTTAAGGGAAATATTTACATCGCCAAAACCTGATCCAGCATTTGAATTCAGACTATAGTAACATCTGGGTATAACTCATCAGAGGGGAAACGTTCAGGTTTACTATCTTGTCCCTAACATAAGCTTACTTGATAGACAGTCAAATTGTACCTTAATTGTTCATGTTTTCCTCTGCCACCTATCCTTTGAATCTGTATTTGGATGTGTTTCTTTGGCTCTTGATGAGTGCGACCCTCACAGTGGGGCACCCAGTGCTCTGTCAGTTATGGGATGTATTTATATTTATTGTTTTTACATTTATTTACCGCAAAAGTTGCTTTGCAACAGATTTTGGTGTTAAAGCTGCTGTATATAGTAGATAAGATACTGCACCAATCAACTTTGCACTGCATGGCTGACTGCAACTGTGTTTTTCTGTGAATTTCAAGCTTCTTAGAATTCCCTCTAGAGAGCCTGCAAGGTAACCTGAAACTGTACTTTCATGTGTGTATGTTGTTTGCGCTCACACTTGGGTATTAGGAAAATGAATGTCATGCAGTTATGGGTTCCCAGAAATTCAATCTTAAGTTTGACCCGCTGTCAACCGAGTCATTGGAATAGTTCTCCCCAACTGACCAAAACCTAATATGTTTACATTCACAATGCAAGGACTTACTGCTGTGTTCCCACTGTTTACTCCTGTTTTATAAAGTTGTCCCATGTAAAGCAGTTGGTAGAATGTGGTACAAACCTTTTGTTAGTTTGAGGGATTTATGTGTAAAGCATTCCAAAATAGAAAGTTCCCTGCACTTACTTGGGGTGTGTGTGTGCGCGTGTGTGTGTGTGTGTTTGTGGGTACACTCTTGTTGTTTTTTCTAGGCTGCCAACTATCTGGACATAAAAGGCCTGTTAGATGTCACCTGTAAGACAGTGGCCAACATGATCAAAGGCAAAACCCCAGAGGAGATCAGGAAGACATTCAACATCAAAAATGACTTCACAGAGGAGGAGGAAGCCCAGGTAATATTTCCATCCACCTCTCTCTCGCATCTCATGTCTTGTTCACCTGTCCCTCTACCTTTTCTATCACCTTTGTTTCTATGGGGATAAGTGGGATTGTTTTTGTGTGCAATGAAGACCTAAATAGTCCTTAGTGAGCACCAGTCATGTTTGGTTTTCTGTTTTTGCATGCAAGTGAATGGCATTCACATGAAGTGGCAGAGATTAAAAACACCGAGCCTTGACCATTTTGAATAACTAAAATGACTGGAAAAGACAATTGACTATTTATCAGAATAAAGGAGGAGCAGCAGTGTCAGGGGGCTAATGGTGAAAACCGTGGCTGGAGGTCGTCATCCTCACAGTTTAGAACATATTCACTCAGTCTATGTTCTGTCTCATCCATAGGTACGCAAAGAGAACCAGTGGTGTGAAGAGAAGTGAATGGGAAGATCCTGCCAACACTACCACACTGAAAAGGATTGTCCCAGTTTACTGGTTGCACTGGCGCTGTCCATACTTGTTAATATTTACATTCAGTCACCGCTTCCTTTCTTCGTACCGATAGCATGACCGTTTTTGATTTTCTTGTCTGGTGAAAATTAACTTAAGAAAAACAATCCCCCCTTTTTATTCCATGTTTTCTGCACACTTCATCTCACTTAGTGTAGTTGGTGAAACCACCCATTTCATGTTATTATTACATGAAATGGGTGGTTCAGGTTTTCATCATCCTATTAGGAGTGGATGGTGCACTTCTCCCCGTAATTTTAATTGCTATGGTTGTTGTTTTTTTCTTAACATATTGTTTATTTTGAGTCAGCAGAAGAAATAAAGTGGCTCTTTTGACAATTGAAATAGGTTTTAGAGTTCTTGTCTTTATGCATGCTCAATAATCCAGGCAAAGAAATTGCAAAAGGTCACAACTGAAAACGTCACTTGGATGAAGGAATGGAACGTTTCTCTCACTAAACATTGTGTCTGGATGAACTGATTCAACTTTCTGCGATTTAATAGTTCTCATGAAGTGAGTTCACCTTGGAACATGTGGAGAAAGGACAAGCTGTTCCAAGTCTTCAAGGATATTTGGTTAAATTTTTAAGAAAATTACAATGTCCTTTGGACTAGAAGTAAGTAAAGTTAATTCATATAGCACTTAAAAACACACAGACGTACCTGTAAATACATCATTTTCATTCCTGTCCATGTTGTGTTAAGATTTGGAAATCAAATCTGATGCATTTGAGGATATTTTTGCTGGAGTAAGATACGTTGGGTAAAAACATCTTTTCAAACTCGATAATCTCGGTAGTCAACAGAGTGAAAATAGTTGCATCAGGTCATCTGGGCATGAGTTAAAAAAACGAATACATTTCAACATTCATTTGAATGTCATCTTCAGCTCTGAGTCCAGTATGTGACCCACCTAGCTCCCTTTTAAAAACTCCTGTTTTGCTTTGATTTTAAACCTATTTACAGATGACCTGGTGCACCTATTTTGGGTTTTTTAACTACCTGCATTATTCAACTTGAAAAGATGTTTTTCGTTTCATCCATGTTTGCATTGTTTTGCCCCAATCTTGGTGAGTGCCCTAATTTGCATCTCTATCCTTTTTAAAATTGATCTGGGTGGTTCATATACTGGACTGAGTTGAGGATGACATTCAGATTAATGTTGAAACATGCTCATATTTTTTTTAAACACCTATGTCCAGATGATCCGATGCAACTATTTTGACATGCATAAGGTAACATGTGATTGTATTCCCATCCATATGCACTGGGGGGCGCCGTTTCCCTAAAATTTCATAGAGGTCGAGGTTAATATACTTCATTCGAAGTTTAGTTGATGTGGATACACAAAGTCCAGAGTTGAATTAGACATGGTTTGAATCTTAAGTCCTCGTTTTGGACACCTACAGTTATGGGAATGCAATGACAGCCTCAAAACGTTATCTACCAAAACAATATATTACAGGCTTAAACCATTCCCCAAAAATCTGAGAATCCAGTATTTTCAAATTACTAATGTATGAACTGCACAAATTGAGCTGTGACCCACCGCTTCTTATACAGGAGGATTCTCCGGCAGTTTATGAGAACAAGTCGGGACACAACCGACCAATGTTAGGTTTTACCAAAGCACTTCGAGCCAAGTGAGATGCTGCAAGCAGGAAATCAAAGCCTTTATTTGTTTGCACATGTATTTTGTTTATACACTACAGTTGGAACATGCACAGGTTGAAAAATGAACACATCAATGGATGGCTACTGCAGTAACATGATTGACAGAAAATAAAATGTAAACTTCTGCACGGAATGCTTTTCCCCACCTCGCAAGAACAAAGGCAACATATTGCTTTTGGGAATGATGGAAACATTAAAAAAAGGATTAGTTCGTCTACTGAAACAGCCTTTTTTTTAAAGTCATTTTAATTTTTTTTACATAAAAACATACAAAAGATTAATAATAGGGAATTCCAACATTTATAAAACTTTACAACACAATGAAATACCCATTTGGTTTTAGATTAGTTTACAGAGCTGCAGGATATTCAGTCTTACAAAAACAGGCCACAAAACCTCAAAAAAGAAGGGTTTCTTACATGAGCTACAACTCTGACTCAAACCACTGTAGGCTCAGACCAAAAACAGCAAGTGAAGAGAAAAAGAATACATTTTAATCAAGGGTGGATCATAAGCAAAGGAAAAAGCCTGAGAGTGCCTCATTCAAATGACGATGGTTTGAATTCAGAGGAAGAGACTGACGATAAAAACCACTGAAATTCCTTTTCAACACGTTAGCTTTTCAGTCAGGAGCCAAGATGAGCTTGGTTCATCAGAAAAATGAATGTGGCACGGGAGCCATCATGTCTCTACATTTTTGTTTCATCTTGAATTCAAGCTAAATAAATTGTCATAAACATCCCTGTCCAGCCAGTTATTCAGTCAAGCATTGGTAAACTGGCAGCTGTCTACTCTAATCCCTCCTCTTCAGTGTCTAGCCTGAATATGTCGGTCCAGGACCGCCAGTGGTCTCTACTCCCCTTAACTAGCCGGGTGTTCTGTTCTGGGCGGTGCTGGTTTTGTAACTATGGCCTTATGGTTCCCCATGTGCACCATGGTGGTGGGGGTGGTGATGCACAGTGTATGTCAGGGAAAAGCTATTCCATGGATACTGAGATCAAGATTAAACCCTTATTTGGGGGAGGAAGATGTATATGCATGTGCGCGCAAACTCCTCCGGTCTCCCTTCCAAGATGAATGATCCGTTTGATCCACTCGACCACAGCCAGACAAGATGACAGGTAGCCTTTTTACCCCGTGTGTTGCTGTGCTATGCAAATCAAAGAACCTATCAGCCAAACAAAAAAATATTTTCTTAATGCCTGATCTTTTTAAGAAAATCAGCTGGTCCCCCAAATAGAAAATAAGCGGGAGACATCATTTCCTCTCTGCAGGCCGGTTAAGGCGCAGGGTCAAACTACAAGGCAGAGGCCCCCGATGGCCATGTAAAGAACTCAGTGCCTTTCTTGGGGACACAACAGCAGGGAATAAACTCGCCAACAGAGGAGATAGCATCTGGTCCGTTCAGACAAAGGACGTCTTTTCTAAAACACTAGAATAAGGTGGCTTTTTTCTGTCAATACTGGAGGAAAAAAAGCCCATGGGGTGGAGCTAAACGATGGACGTGTGAGGATGATGAAGACGATGAGGGGCCCCTGATCATCAAGGCTCTCAGTGTGTGGTGGGTAGGTGGGTG
>OMLC01035718.1:0-14659 GCA_900302585.1 Regalecus glesne
TGTGTATATGTGTGTGTGTGTGTGTGTGTGTGTATCCGTGAATATCATTGTGTTTAGTTCCATGTTGTTATGAGAAAGAAGTGAAATGCAAAGCAAAGCGTTAATTTTTAATGACGCACAGGCAGACAGGTTTCAGTGAATAATTTAGAAATGCGGGGGGGGGGCATTTTCTTCTAATCGTGTGTTGACGGAGTGCTTTTTAGTTTTCTTTTCCAAAGTTTTGGGTTGCATGAGTCAACCATCCGTCGTCTGACCCGTGTACTTTTTTTGGACCTTCTCTTAGTCTGGCGGTAGCGCTGACATGTTGCCCAACAACCGCCCTGTGTCACCGCTGCTGTAGCTGCAGGGTGTGTTTCAGCTCACCTGGCTGGGGCAGATTCCACCCTAACCTCACCCCCTATTACCTGAGAATCTTCTCGGGTAACATCGGTGCACTGCTGTGTCGCCAGCTTGTTTTTAACTCGGGCTATGACAAAGAATTGATATTGCCCATTAAAGTCAGTCCAGTGGCCGTCAGTTGGGTGGGCCTGTGCCGTCTCAGGGGGAGCAGCCTGCCTCACACACTTCAGATTTCGCACAGAAACTGCGTGAGAACACTTAATCGATAACTTGCAGAGGACAGCTCAGAGGGAGGGATAAGACCGTTATCATGGTAAGATCTCAAACTTTCTCTCTGGCTTCGCAAGAGGATCAGACTGGGGTGGAAGGTTATATGGGTATCACTAGGTTGTAAACGTCCATAGATATTCATATATAACCTCGGTATTTTTATTGTAAATTGCAGAGGGCAGTTTTGGGGCTTTTCTATAAGCCCCACAACTGCTGGCTATTGATGGCTTTTCTACCTCCCCTGCATCCATCCACGTTATGTTTGTTTTCTGTGGTTTTATTGTTATTCCCCTGTGCTAAAAAGTTGCAAAATCCCTTTCGACTGTTTGAGGATTAGATGGTTTAAAATTGTACAAATCAAGTCGGGTGTCTGGTTTTCTCATTTAAATCTGAGCCAACTGGGCATGTTTGGTTGAATAACAAGGTCGTGTTTGTGTTGCTGCGTGCTAGGTCGTGTCTGTTATCCAATAAAAACGTGTTCTAGACTGTTGAAAAGTGACAGGACAACAATGTTGAAGCCGCCTATGGCGGTGCGGTGACGGATCACAAAGTAACACACGCACACAAACACACACGGACACACACGGACACACACTCACATAACATCCACCATCTGAATACAAGAGACCGCCCTAGATCATCATCTGAGTTTATAATGAAACAAAAGTCTCCAAGAGGCACGCATCCATCATATTTAGAGTCAATAGCCACTAAATTACACCCCTCCGAAAAAAAATGAATATAATAAAACGAAATGCCTTTCAAATGAATATATTATTGTGTCTTCACGTAAACGGTTGTGAGAGACATCAGTCCAGATACCGGGGTGTGAAGTCCGTGTCAGGGTGGAACCGTCGCCGTGGTGAGAAAGCCGAGGCGTCACTTTCTCTCCAGAAGTCTCGCAGTGAAGGGGTTAATGGAATTCTTGACGTAGCACGGAAAGGCTGAGTTTGGAGCAGCCCGCCATGTGAAAACAACCGTGTTGAAAAGTGAAGCGGGTAGTGTTTCGAAGGACGCTGCAGTCTTCGTAGCTAATGCGTCATTTCCCCTGGAAAACTTATGCTGGAAAAGACCGATCCTTATTAGCCAGCCTGGTTCTGAGAGACGCAGCGTCCTCTCAGACTGCGCACACACGCCGTCTGCCTGGACGGACTCAGCCTCAGCAGTCCTGGGATGCGTCTGTATCCGCGTCTTTTTCAAATCACACTGACGACTGTGTGTAAGTTGGGATGGATGAAAAGTTTTCCTTGGTAGCCTAACTGAGGGTGAGTTTTTCTTGACTTTACAAACTTGGCATCTGTCACTTTACAAAATTTTATTTTACCATTTTTTTTACCAACTCACTCTTTTATGCTGCTATCTTTATTCCAGATGGGTGATTCTGTTTGTTTTTTTGTCTTATGATCTGTAGGTTTTCTTTTTGTTACTTTCAAACCAAAAACATGTTCACAAACTACGTAAAGAGTCTGAATGATGTGGTTTTATCTACGGTAAGCTTACAGGTTATAAGCATTTCTGCATGTCTATGTGATGCACGGCTGCACTAAAGGTCCCACATGACATGTTATCTTAACCTACACTCCTGCATCTCCCTTTCGAATGTCTCTGTTTTGAGTATGTGCTGTTATTTTGAAATCATACAATTAACAGCAACTGAATTGTGCCTAGATTCAGTTGACTCATGCATGTTTATTAACTTACATCGATCCACATGTGAAGTGAGTTACTGTGAGCTGTTCCTCTGCCTCCCCTCAGTCACAGAGCCCAGAGGAGCAGCCTAGTCCTGGGGTCTTTGAACGCATCGGGAGCTGGTTCTCCCCATGGAGAGGTTGGAGTCCAAAGAGTTCAACCGAAGATGCCCCCTCGACGAGTGAGCGGACTCCCGCGGACGGGGAAGTGAACCATCAGTCTGTGAGAGGCTTCCAGGCAACGGAACAGCAGCCGGAGGAGGAGGAGGGCCAAAGTCCCAACTCTGATCTACTCAGTTTCCCCAAGGATAATCTCGCCAATGAACTAAAGGAGGCCGCCACGCAGTCTGCCCACAGAGACGGCCCCTTTGCAGTTTACACTGAGGCAGGAGAAGGAGGTCCTGAAAAGGAGGAGTTTTGGGGCAGTGGAGAGAAGAGAACAGGGAAGGGCCAGGAGAGGGGAGAGACTAACAGCAGCAGCAACAGCGGTACAGCAACAGAGAGTGGGAATCCCGCCTCTAGGGAGAATACCAGTCATCTGACACATCTGTCTACCTCTGCTGAGCAGGAAGTGGTATGGGACTCTGACCAGGCCCAAACCAAGCCCCAGGCTGAGAAGCAAGCTCGTTCCCAGGCAGGCAAGAAATTGCATGTGTACCTGGAGGAGACTAGCGTGATTCACAGTGGCAAAGACACTTCCGCCGGAGAGGAAGTGGTCTGCACGCGGGTTAAGAAAAGCCTTCAGGTCATATCTAAGCCAAAAACAACAGAAGAGGGGATCAAATCGCCCGAGGGTTCTTGTGCAGAGGGGTCAGACAATAAAAGGACAGTTTGCAGCCCCGCTGTTGAGACACAAGGTCATAACAGCGTTGTGGTGGGAGTGTCACTGAGACCCCCTCCACAGACACCATCCAAGCCTGTTCTTGAAAGAGAAGTGAACGAAAAAGACAGGATGGGACGTAAAAACCCGAGCAGGAAGAAGACCAGGAAGTCCTCTCAGGGTGACTCAGGGAGCAGCTCTCAGGAGAGCACGCCCTCCAAGGTCCAGCCCACACCCGTGAGCTCCCCCACTTCAAATGACAAATCCACCATCCCCCCAGTGGTGAGGGAGGAGACCCACCCAGGTGAGCAATCTGTAAACTCCTCCCATAAAAGTCTCCGGTCCTCCTCTCTGCCCTTAACAGAAGGAGGGAACACCAAGGCTGCCTCCTCTGCTCCTGAGGTAAAAACAGCCGCCGGTCAGCAGTCAGAGGGAGCCCAGGTCCACAACTCTCCATTTGAAACCACTCCGGCGCCTGGAATGGATTGGGTGGCAGGCACGGAGGACGATGACGATAGTGCCTACAAGGTGGAGAGGAAAACCGAGACTCCCGAGTCCAAACGCAGGAGCGTGAAGGTTTCTCACAGCCAGGTGAAGGTTTTTGCAAAGAAAGTGCTGGTGAACCCTGACACGAGTACCCAGGGAGATGTGAAGGGGTCCCAGAGTGTCCTGGAGTCAAGCCACTCTAAAGATGAAGCTGAGGCGAAACCCGACTCCAAGGTTAACACAAGGTACGTTTGTTTACCTGAAGGTGACGGCGAAGGGTAGATTGTCGATTCAGCCCAAAGGTTGCTGAGCTGTCTCATTTGTGCAAGAAAGTCCTTTTTTTCAGTCAGCTACAGAACCTGTCGCAAGTCTTCCAAGTCATACTTAGCATGTGAAAAGCCGCATTCACAAGTTATTATCGTATGCTGTCACTGCATCCATCATTAAGCACAGGGGTGACTTGCTTATCAGGTTGAAAAAGAGCATTTTCAAGGAAACTGGGCTGAGAAGGATATCTTGATTGGATCTGTGTTAAAACAAAACTGAGTCATTTGGCAAACAAAGAACAGCCCTATAAGCTCAGAGAAAGACACAGATCAAGATAAAGTCAAACTTAGTGAATCACTTACGCTCCAAAGGCAATGCAGAGAATGAGGAGGTGGTGGTGCCGTGTGGGCCCGTGACACATAAGTGTGCTAGTGATTGCGGGTGGACAGTTTGTTAACTTTAAAACCGCAATCTGATTTAAATGTGTGACATTTTACAAAATGAGTCAAAATAAACTCAAATGAATTAATTTATTTCTCTTTGTCTACACAGGCCGCAAAAGCTGGAGAAAATGAAAGAAGAGCCAAATACCGCTGCTGGACGGATTGCAGATAAGATTAGCCTCTTTGAGGGCCGAGGAGCGAGGGCAGGCAGGCAGACCCTCCAAAGCCCCAGGAGTGCTGATGTCTCCCCTGCCCGGAAAGTCACCGAGAGGCTGAAAACACACATCAGCAGGGAATTCGAATTACAAGATAGCAGGTCAGAGTCAGGCGAACGTGATGGCAATGCTAGATCCAGCTCGGCCCCGCCTGTCGGTGAGAAGCCAAAGACGGTGAAAGAGAGAGCGAGAAACTTTGCATCGGCGAGCAAAATAGAGGACAAGACGGGATTACGTCAAAAGTCTGCCATGACAGGAATGGCGCTGAGTTCGTCACCTTCCTTGGTTGTGTCTGTGTCACAGCCATCAGAACAGGACATTCCGGCTAAACTGGTTGGTAAAGAGAAGACACAGACCACAGCAAGGGGACAGATAAGACTTAAACAAGATGGGCCAGATGCCAGACCTACAACCGGAACTAATTCTACTCCTGAACAACGGCAGACTGACACAGGAACAATACACAAAGAGGATTTGAAACCTGCACATCTAGATTTGAAATCTAACAGTATTCGACCAGATAGGCCCGCCGAAGTGCCTGGTGACTCAGAAGAAGTAGCCAATGAGATTAGCCCTCAGTCTAAAGCTCCTGGCAGGACAGGCTCCCGCTCCAAGAAAAAGAAAGGCAGGGAGCCAGCCAGTCCCACAAGCCCGAATAATGCTATTAAAGTCCCCCAGCCATCCAGTAAGCCAGAGGCACATGCCGGGGCGACCAATGAGGAAATGGATGGTGCCGCCAAGGGGACAGCCGTTTGCACCAAATGGGTCAAACCGACTGATGCGTCAAAAACAGACCCACCTCTAGGAAGTCCATCAGATGCTGAGAGGCACCGGCTCCCTGCAGACAAACGGACAGATTCGTCATATAAAAAGGAGGGCGTTGACAAAACAAAGGAAACGGGGGGGCTACCAGGAAGCTGTGTGAACAAAGATGACCATGCCGATGCTGCTGTTTGCCCAGCAAAGGAGCATATTGATGAAGATCCACATGTTTCTGTTCAAAAGGAGGCAGTTGCTGGGGGAAACAGCCCCTCCTTTGTTGAGAAGAGGGAAAATGTCTCGAAAGACACCGGTAGCACGACGGACCCTCTCCCTCCATCACATTTAGATAAGAAACCCATCGAGAAGCCCCCAGAGCAGAAAAGACCACCTTCGCAAAAAAAACCTTTAGATAACAAGCAGCGAGGACAACATGAAAATAAATGCAACGAAAAGGTGAAGCGGCCTGAGAAAACAGACACGGTACGAGTGGCACTGTCAGAAAAGACGGATGCAGACAAAATGCATCAGGGTGAGAAAAACGATGGAGGAAAAGCACAGCAGCGGTGCACAAGTTTGGATGAGAACGCCACCAAGGGTATGGCCACAGCTTGTGGATGGAATTACTCTAGGATGGAGGACAGCAAACCTGAGGCTCAGGTGAAAGGGGAGAAAAAACTTGTTCAAGACAAATCAAAACCCCCATCCAAACCCCTAGAGCCCCTCACAAAGCCCCCAGAGAGGGGCACACATCCAGATGAGACTCCTGCCCGGGTAGTCACCAAGACTACCAATACCTACGCAGATAAAGGGTGCGACGCAGGGCAAGCTACAAATGATTCAGAGGCAAAAACAAGTGTTGAACAAAATCAGGGAATAGAAACACATCCAGCCATGGTTACAGAAAAACCGCTGGCTTGCTCTGTATCTATGGAAAAAACAGAGCAGTCTGCTGATGACTCACGCACACATGGCACCGCTGTTGTTACAGCAGAGCTCCACGGCTCAAACCCCTCTGTTAAGGTTGCTGCAGCCGTTAGAGAAACAGCTGTCGAACCAGGGCATGAGACTCGGATATCTGCCAAGCCGACTGGCAAAAATAATGACTGGAATGAACCAATTACATCCCTGAAAAAGCCGGGCCACACCCCTGCTCAGTCTGTCAGCAGCGAGAGAGGAGAGCTGGATGTGGGAAGTACAATTTCAAATCTTCACCGTTCCCAGTGTGAGGGTTCAGAGATGGCACAGACAGTGAAGAAGAGCATGTCAAACGCAGGCTCACAAGAAACAGTACAAAACTCTTCAACAGCTGCCTCCACCGCTGCACTAGCTGTGGAAGAGGGGGCAAGTGATAAGGAAGTGGGCCCTCTACTGGCTGAGCGTTCGCCTATTGTTAATGGTGATATCTACTCTCTCCCCCATCCTCAACCATTCAGCAATAAGCCAGAGTCCCCGCTGCGTTCAGATCAAGCTAAAAAAGTGACGGAGGCCACTAAAAGGAGCCCGGACTCTCCCAACCTGACTCTCCCATTCTTGAGCAAGCTTCCTCCCCCATGGGGGATAAACAGAGGTGACTTCTTGCTGCAGCGGGATGCACCCTCCAGCTGGCTGGATGTGGACTTTCCAAAGCAGAAGCTCAAAACCTCGGAGCCCAAGCTAAGCTCCTCTGTGAGTGAGAGCGACCTTCTGGACACGTCCGGTGAGATGGATGATGAAGATTTCATAGAGAAAATCAGGAACCTCTGTGCTCCATTCTCCCACCCGCCACGTAAACACAGCCACCTTCGGCCACAGCACCCCCCCTTTGCCTTGCCGTCCATCAGGGAGGATCGCTTTGAGAAGCCGTTCGATCCGGAAGAGTTCAAAATTGGCTTGAGGAGGAGGAAGGAGCTAAGCACAGAGCAGAGTCCCAGCCTCTTCACCAAGCTCCAAAGCACTGAGACTAAGGCAGGCCTGAAACCCGCCCGGGCCAGTATAACCGACAGGTGTATGCTGCTCACTAGCTTGGACACTCGCTTTCGGCTAAAAGAGAAATCCTCGGACGATGGCGAGGAGAAGAGGGAGGAGAAGGGGGAGACGGAGAACAAAAAGGATGAACAGTTCAAGGTGACGTCCCGTCTAGAGGGCAGCTGTGTCCTCAGCAGTCTCTACTCTTCCTGCTATAAGGGGAGCGGGAAGAACGGAGTGGAGGCCCGATTAGACTCCACCGATTCTGGTGATGCATCACCTGGTGAAGCCCCCCAGATTAGCCCCCCACCAGTACCACAACCGCTCCTGACCAGAGTCACTCCTAAAGCCTCACTCAATGAAACTCCGGCTAACCAGACCCCCGTCTCTGCCGATGGGACTGGAGTGCAGGCTGTGGTCAGTGACTCAGTTCCTCCACTTCCCTCCTTTAACGACATCAAGTTGCCGGACTATTTCGAGAAGTACCTCCCCCGGGAGCTTGCAAAGCCAGAGCAGAGCATGGAGGAAAAGGAGCAACTCAACACAGAGGTTTGTTTAGCTTCATATAATCATCCTTTAATTGACAACAGCATGGCTGCTCCATAGGTTTAAGAGAAATTATACTGGGCAGGCTTCTGTGTGTCTCTGGATAGCAGCTGAGATCTAGCTTTGTGAAAACTGCAATCCTGGTTCACCACTACGTGTGTTGGGCTACATTGTATAAGAGAATGTGAATGACAGAGCCACATACAGCTCGTGTTGCAGACGCCATACAAAGACTGTGATTCACAGACTCTGTCCGTCAGTGATGTCATCGACAGACACTTCTCAACACTATTTTGTTATCGTTTCAAAGACATACAGATGACTGCTCAGCATTACGGCTTCTAATGGGAGGATACCACATATGTACGAGGCTGCAGGAGCTCAGCTAGCGGTAAAGTGTCTGTGTCGGGAAATGCCAAGCCACTGCAGGACAACAGGAAAGGGTATCTGGCTTGTTAGCTAAGGAAGTTGGGTGGTCAACCAGTAATCAGAGGATTACTGATTCGATCCCCGGCCTCTGCAGAAAGTGTGTTGAAGTGCACTCGAGCAAGACGCAGAACCCTTAACTGCTCCCTGGGCGCTGTGGCTTCTCGCTGCTCCTGTATGATAGGGTAGGTCAGATGCAGAGAACACATTTTATTGATAGTATGTACAATGACAAATAGATTTTTCTCTTTCTTCATGGTTGTTTTCCTTTAGCCTTCTTTATTACAGTACCTTGATTTATGCAAGCCTATTGGCCAACCTTTTAGAATAATGAGGATGCATGAGTAGTCCAGGAAGATAAATCCTCACAGGAATCCCACCACCATGTTTAACCATGCTTCTCAACCCCGAATGAATCCACTCCTCTCACTACCTTGATTACCTGCTGGTTCTCTGTCACAGGTGATTGGGGGGAGGATATCATTGGTCCCCAGTGGTGGAGCAGACCTGAAGATGAAGCCAGGACTGTTGCAGCCTGATGGAGCATTGCCTCTTTTACCTGGGATTCCTCCAAGCAGTGCACAAGCCACAATACCTGACCTTCATCAGCATCTGACTTACCCACAGGCGGTGAAAAACAGCCACGTAAGTGTGCCACATGCAGGACCTGACAGTGTGTGTTTTGTTGTGTGTGTGTGTGTGTGTGTGTGTGTGTGTGTGTGTGTGTGTGTGTGTGTAAAGCAGTACACTATAGTAATGTAGCTGGTTGCTACATTAGCTTCCAGGTTATTCATCAAATTTGTCCATTCGTACACATTTGTCAACGCACCTGAATTTAATAGAATTTTTTTATATATATATTGTTGAGGGGGTTGAAATTCAGAAATTCAGATGAAAGAAATACAAACTCAAAAGTGACCTGAAAGGTCAGTGTATTAAACGAATGTCCAGCAGGTCCAGAAACACCGGTTGCTCACCATGCTCATTAATCTGAAATGCTGCCGTATCTCCGTCTTTCCATTTCAGGTAAGGACTCCTAAAGGATTCCACAGGCGCCCTGGTAAGGTAGGCAAAGCTCTACCCATACTCAATGAGAGAGGGGGTGACAGAGATGGGGACCTGGATGGAGATGTTATCACTGTGCTAACATCTGTTTCTTATATTTTGCTCTTGAGGGTACAGAGAGTATTGAAAACGATGAAAAAATAGAGAAAGAATACTCAGCTGGATACGATAAAAGTCATGAGTTTCAGCATTGCCATGGCAACACAAAACATGCAATTGCCCACTGCGTTGTGGATTTGTAGAAAATAAGTGCTCAAAATGAAAATGCACTCGATAACAATTTTAATGGTAACCAGGGCCTCACATCGAGGCAGGTTATATGGGGCTGAATATGAGACATGTGCTGTCTCTTACATTCAAGGTAACTTCCCTCGGCTCTTGTTGCTGTACAAGCAGGCCAGATGACCCCTTGATTACTTTGAACAGCAAAGTAGTTACTAAGTGATTACTGTGCTCAAAGGTTTCTATTCTTTTGAAACAAGGTACAATTATTATCTCCAGATTAGGCTCTTCAAATGGACAGTGGGAATGTCGAGCTAGCAGATCAACAGGAAACGAGCTGTTTCCTGTTGATTTGTTATGAAGCCAATACTGCAGGTGAGCTCGATTTAGATACAGATTCAGATACAGCTCCATTCAGATACGGAAATGTGAAAAATGACACAAACACTTTCTTTGCTTTAATTGTTTTTCTAGTTCTCACAGGATTGAAATAACCTTTTCCCCTACGTATGACTTAATGTCTCTATAAATGCCTCGATAAAATGTCTCTAGCGGGTAAGAAATTAAGGAAATTATGAACTGGCAGGTCCACCCAAGAATGTGTTATGTGTTGAGATCTTTGTCGGGGATTATTTTGCCCTTCGGTGCATGCATCAGTGTCTCGAGCTGACTTGGGGTAATGTGTCTCTCTGGTAGATGGTGTTGTTTGAAAATGCCCATTTTGACGGCCGGACCTATGAGATCTTCAGGAATATGGAAGATGCTACATCTTTGCAGCTCTCCCCCCTCATCTCTGTGAAGGTTATCAGGGGATGGTAAGCATTGTTGACCATTAACACATGAATACATCCATTCATCAATCCACCGTCTACCGCTTATTTGAAATCAGGTCGTGGGGGAACTGAAGCCTATCTTGGTTGTCATTGGGTGAGAGGAGGGGATACGCCCTGGAAATGTCACCAGTCTATCATAGGGCAGAGCAATTAGAGGAACAGTGTCTTGCTCAAGGACACTTCCACACACTTCTCTGCAGGTGTGGGGATCGAACCTGCAATTTTCCAACCACCAGACAACACCCACTGAGCCATGCCGGCCCTTCACGACAGGTTAACCAAAGCAAATTCTACTTTTTGTGTTCACCCGTTCTCTGTGTTAGACTGAGGCTATATTCCGTAAGGGACCATATGCAGCTTTTTACATTAATGTCGCCATTTGATGAGCTGCACCAGATTATATAGCTTCAAGCTAATTCACATCTGGAGTCCCTGCATGTCTTTTTTGATGGTTGGAGGAAACTCATGCAGACATGGGGAGACCATGCAAACTCCACACAGAGGACCTGGGACAGGATTTGAACCAAGGACCTTCTTGATGTGAGACAACAGTCTGGACCACTGCACTAGCGTGCTCTGACACTCACCCGTTACCTTTATCCAATCCCTCGATTGCCTCGATGTTTCCTTATTATCTACCTTTTGCTTAGTCTTAGACGTTAATGCAACATTCATAGTTTTTGTCTTGTGGGGACAAAACTCATCAGGAAAGGCGATCTTAGGATGGATGAAGTTCTTTTTAGCTGAAGGGAAATGAGGGAGCAAAAGGATGACAGCTCACATTGGTTTATGTGGTCGATGCTGTTTGATCACACAGACACAGAGGAGATAATTCAGCCTTCGAGGCATCTCGTTGACATCGATCGAGCACATTCAGAAGAGCTTGTAAAGTCTGAAGAAGGTTATCGGGAGTATATGGCCCACGCTGAATGTCTTCCATGAAATCCATTTAACAAACGCATCGCTATTGAAGGTGAACTGGTTCATCTGGACACCCGATTTGTATTGAGAGAAGCTCATAGAGATGACCTCCTCGGTCTAGGCTGACTGCAGCCATCCCCACCTTTATAAACAATACAGCTGCATAGCAACCAAAACTAAGGATGTTTCATATGTAAAAGTCCAATGGAAATTAATGAGTACTATTCACAGAGGATTGGGAAATAGTCGCAATCACAGCATTGGGAGATGGTGACCAATGTACCCTCAGGCCCCCCTTGGTTCAACAATGGTTGTTCTCTCTTAAAATAGATTCCTTCTTTGAATCCCTGTTCAGACCAGCGTTCCTCCCTATCGAGGATGTGAACATCATCATCTTGAATGAGTGCCCTCTGGCCTGTTGATGGGTGTAGACCACAGAGTCCTGGCCTGATGTGTTGGCCTTCCTGTGTTGCACCATCCTCTTAGCCAGCGTCTGTTTGGTCTCCCTGATGTACAAGTCACCGCAGTCCTCCTGGCATTTAACAGCGTACACTACGTTACTCTGTTTGTGCCGAGGAAATCTGATCATTGGGGTGGACTCATTTCTGGTGCAGCCTGTTCTGGGGTTTGAAAGCAACTAAGACACAGTGTTTGGAAAATATGTCTCTCAACTGTTCCCAAACTCCCACCACCGACTGAATCACCACTGGTTTACACAGCTGATTGCTAATATTCCCCAATCCTCCATGAATAGTACACATTACCAGTGAAAGTCCAGTCAGTGGCCAATTTGCATATGGAGCCAACCTTGGTTTTGATCATTATGCAGCTGTATTGTTTGTAGGGGTGTTGATACCTTTGTCATCCTAGACTGACGATGTCGCCTGTATGAATTATGAAACATTTCTCACTACACACTGTGTCCAGAAGAACGGATTCAACTTCTTTGTGATTACTAACATGGGTTATTGAGCATGTATCAAGACAAACGCATCACTGCTACATGTCAGGACTTCAACATTGTCCTTTTCCCTTTTTTTTGGGACAAACTCCCACATGTCTTTACTTGCTCTGTCTGTTTGCAGCTGGGTGCTTTATGAGAAACCAGACTTTCAAGGACGTTCCATCGCCCTGGAGGAAGGCTGTATAGAACTGGCAAATGTGTGGGCAGAGCCAGAGCCTGAGCCGGGGCCAGGGCTGACAGGGACCCAGCCACGTGTTGATCCACCGCTGTCGATCGGCTCTATTCGACTGGCCGTCTGGGTTGGTGTCCTTTCCTCTTTCAGCCTCCAGTATTTCCTTGTCTCGTCTCAGCTTGGGCTTGGAAAAAAGTTGCTAATATTTCTCCATGCTTTAATTCTGCTCTGTTATCTGGTTCTGGAGAAACCGAGGGATGCAATCTACGCTTAAAAAAAACAAAAATTGACTCTGTGTGCTCTTTGTGCACGTTTATACATTTTGGGCTCTATTCACGGTGTGAACAAATGGAGATATAGCATCCAGTAGGGATGGGGGCTGAAACCTGTATTAAATTGACACTGGTGCTAAACTGTTAAAGACCATAGTATTGATAAGCTCTGGGGTTAACAGCTCTTTATTTATCTATTTATTATTATTATTATTGTTATTATCATATTTTTCATTTGAAATTAAGAAAATTAAGTTCTTGTTTATTTTGGCTACATACATGTTGACCTCCACCTGTTATCAAACATTTGTGTTTCTAATTTGTAATTAGATGAAGACATTTGTCTATGATGAGAAAAAGGCTCATTTTTACCTGTGACAATTACTCCCCACGTTGTGGGGGAAGGATGCACTTAGATGGAATGTGGGGGATTAAAGCCGGACACCCTCCCTGATATCCTGTTGTGGGTTTGAACCCGCAATTTCTGGTTTATCAGTTTCCGAAGCATGCAATCTACCCCTGAGCCTCCACATGTGTCTAGGATGTATCTTTGCTATTTCCAATGCAGAACAGAGAAATCTCTCCCAGGGCTTTTCCTATATGCAACCCAGGGGCAGCTCTCTCTCTCTCTCTCTCTCTCTCTCTCTCTCTCTCTCCCCCTCTCTCTCTCTCGCTCGCTCGCTCTCAGCAAACACACACTCTTAGTGACAACAGTGGAGAGAGGTAACAGTCAAAAGTATAGTCACACTTCAACCGAGCCAATGCTGACAATGATTGTTGCCACAGGTGCAACAAAACGGAAACACAAGAAATATTTCAAACATCTGGTGAAAGTGCATCAAATACAGGCGGAGAATTATGGTTTTCTACTGCCTAGTTCATGCTCATCTCTTGTTGCCCCACCCGTCTCAGGTATGCTATGTATGCTGGCTGCCTGGAGCCCACACAGAGTTCATTGCATTATAAAAGCAGGTTAATGATTAAGAGTATTGTTCAGTTCAGACATGAACCCGCTGCAGGGCGAAGGGAAGGGCATCCGGCATTAATCCACCACGTTCCATCAAAATCCATGTCCACCCCCATAATGTGTGGAGCAATCGTGACACGTAAAACGGACTTCTCTCATTGGCCAGACATGAGAAAATGCATGCGTGTTAATTCTGTTCTTAATTTATTTTTCTCTTGAAATGTATAAAAAATAACTGATAAAAGTACAGTTAAAGTACCAGATCAATAAACGTGATCTGTAAGCATGATAGTGCACTATAAATCTCATCAATAGCTATCCTGTAGTGTAGGGTCGAATCTGTGGTGCTGCTATCCTATGTTTCGTCTCCTATGGTTGCAGGATTATTGCCTCCCCCATATTGACCTGTTTACCGAGCCGGAGGGCCACGGCAGAGTAACGCCTCACCACGATGACACCGTGGAGACTGGCTCATTCGGAATTCCACTGAGCACCGCATCAGTCAAAGTCCACTCCGGAGTGTAAGTGGGGCTTTTTTTCCCCCTTTTTTCCTTTATCCCCCTTTTTCCTGTTCCCTGAAACGTCTGCAGCAAGTCACAAAACAGACTGTCAGGATTCACTTGCTAGTGCACGGCTTGATGGGAGTACTGGCCAGGGAGTCCAGCGGAGAACAAATTGAATGTGAAATGTAATGTAATCAAGCACCAGATACTGAGGAAAGTATTGCAGTGCTTTCTGAGGAGGTCCAAGTAAGCTGGTTATCCTGGCTATCCGCAATGTGTATTTTGATTTCACTATTAACCAGAATAGGTCTTGAGAACAACGTAGACTCGGGAAACACCAAACAGTCCAGCTGAAAATAGAACTTTTTTTTAATGCGGAGCCATGTCTTTGAGGTTGGTGTTTGGCACAGGTCGGCAAGTCTCGGAAAGGCAATGCGGAAAGATAATCATTACCATCCTCCCCGATGTTTATTCCTTCTCCTTTGTGCTCACTCTCAGTCTTTCGCCTGCTCAGGAATTTCCCTCTTGCTCCTG